>JADBBT010000130.1:50486-101065 GCA_015711505.1 Sylvilagus bachmani
GAGATAATCATATGGTTCTTCTTCTGCAGTCTGTTAATGTGGTGTATCACGTTGATTGTTTTGCGAGTATTGAACCATCCCTGCATTCCAGGGATAAATCCCACTTGGTCTGGGTGGATGATCTTTCTGATGTGTTGTTGTAGTCTATTGGCCAGAATTTTATTGAGGATTTTTGCATCTATGTTCATCAGGGATATTGTTCTGTAATTCTCTTCCAATGTTGCATCTATTTCCGGCTTAGGAATTAAAGTGATGCTGGCTTCATAGAGTTTGGGAGGATTCCCTCTTTTTCGATTGTTCTGAATAGTTTGAGAAGGATTGGAGTGAGTTCTTCTATAAATGTCTGGTAGAATTCAGCAGTGAATCCATCTGGTCAGGGGCTTTTCTTTGTTGGGAGGGCCTTTATTACTGTTTCAATTTCTGTCTCTGTTGAGGCCTAGGTTTAAGGTTTTGGTTAGGGCTAGGTTTAGGGTTAGGGATAGGGCTAGGGTTTGGTTTAGGTATAGGGTTAGGGCTAGGTTTAAGGTTAGGGCTAGGGTTAGGTTTAGGTTTAGGGATAGGGCTAGGATTAGGGTTAGTGTTAGGGCTAGGGCTAGGGTTAGGGTTAGGGTTAGGGTTAGGGATAGGGCTAGTGTTAGGTTAAGGGTTAGGGTTAGGTCTAGGATTAGTTTTAGGGTTAGGGCTAGGCTTAGGGTTAGGGATAGGGCTAGGTTTAGAGTTAGGGTTAGGGTTAGGGCTAGGGTTATGTTTAGGTTTAGCGCTAGGTTTAGGGTTAGGATTAGGGCTAGGGTTAATGTTAGGGTTACAGTAAGGGCTTAGGTTAGGGTTAGGGCTAGGGCTAGGATTATGGTTAGGTATAGTTCGAGGGATAGGGTTAAGGTTAGGATTAGTGTTAGGGCTAGGACTAGGACTAGGGTTAGGGTTAGGGTTAGGGCTAGGGTTAGGTTAAGGGTGACGGTTAAGGTTACGGTTAGGACTAAGTTTATGGTTAGGGTTAGGGTTAGGGCTAGGCTTAGGGTTATGTTTAGGCCTAGGCCTAGGGTTAGGGCTAGGGTAAGGGTTAGGGTCAGGCCTAGGGTTATGTTTAGTGTTAGGGCTAGGGTTAGGTTTAGGTTTTGGGTTAGGGTTAGCTTTTAGGGTTAGGGTTAGGGTTAGGGCTAGGGTTAGGGTTAGGTTTAGGGTTAGGACTAGGGCCAGGTCCAGGGTTAGGGCTAGGGTTATGGTTAGGATTAGGGTAGGGCTTGGGTTAGGTTTATGTTTAGGTTTAGGGCTAGGGTTAGGTTTAGGGCTAGGGTTTGGGTTATGGTTAGGGCTAGGTTTAGGTTTAGGTTTAGGGATAGGGATAGGGTTAGGTTTAGGGTTAGTGTTTGGGCTCGGGTTAGGGTTTGGGTTAGGGTTAGGGATAGGGCTAGTGTTAGTTTAAAGGTTAGGGTTAGGGTTAGGTTTAAGGTTTTGGTTAGTGCTAGGTTTAGGGTTAGGGATACGGCTAGGGTTTGGTTTAGGTATTGGGTTAGGGCTAGGTTTAACGTTAGGGCTAGGGTTAGGTTTAGGTTTAGGGATTGGTCTAGGATTAGGGTTAGGGCTAGGTCTAGGGCTAGGGTTAGGGTTAGTGTTAGGCTTAGAGTTAGGGCTAGGGTTACAGTTAGTGTTAGTGTTAGGTTTAGGGATAGGGCTAGGTTTAGGGTTAGGGCTAGGGTTAGGGTTAGGTTTAGCGCTCGGCTTAGGGTTAGGGTAAGGTTTAGGGCTAGGGTTCAGTTTAGGGTTAGGGTTAGGGTTAGGGCTAGGGTTCAGTTTAGGGTTAGGATTAGGGTTAGTGGTAGGGTTTCGTTTACGTTTAGGGATAGGTCTAGGGATAGTGTTAGGGTTAGGGTTAGGGCTAGCGTTAGGGTTAGGGTTAGGGTTAGGGATAGGGCTAGTGTTAGTTTAAGGGTTAGGGTTAGGGCTAGGTTTAAGGTTTTGGTTAGGGCTAGGTTTAGGGTTAGGGATATGGCTCGGGTTTGGTTTAGGTATAGGGTTTGAGCTAGGTTTAAGGTTAGGGGTATGGTTAGGTTTTGGTTTAGGGATTGGTCTAGGATTAGGGTTAGTGTTAGGGCTAGTGTTAGGGTTAGTGTTAGTGTTAGGGTTTTGGTTAGGGATATGGCTAGTGTTAGGTTAAGGGTTAGGGTTAGGGCTAGGGTTAGGGTTAGGATTAGCGCTAGGTTTAGGGTTAGGGTTAGGGATAGGGTTAATGTTAGGGTTACAGTAAGGGCTAAGGTTAGGATTCGGGCTAGGGCTAGGATTAGGGTTAGGGATAGGGCTAGGGATAGGGATAAGGTTAGGATTAGTGGTAGGGCTAGGGCTAGGTTTAGGTTTAGGGCTAGGGCTAGGGTTAGAGTTGGTCTTAGGGCTAATGTTAGGGTTAGGGCTAGGGTTTGGGTTAAGGTTAGGACTAGGGTTAGGGTTAGTGTTAGGCCTAGGGTTAGGTTAAGGGTGAGGGTTAAGGTTACGGTTAGGACTAGGTTTATGGTTAGGGTTAGGGTTAGGGCTAGGGTAAGGGTTAGGTTCAGGCCTAGTGTTAGGGTTAGGGTTAGGGCTAGGGCCAGGGCTAGGGTTATGGTTAGGATTAGGGCTAGGGCTAGGGATAGGGTTATGTTTAGGTTTAGGGCTAGGGTTAGGTTTAGGGCTAGGGTTTGGGTTATGGTTATGGCTAGGTTTAGGTTTAGGTTTCGGGATAGGGCTAGGGTTAGGTTTAGGGTTATAGTTAGGGCTCGCGTTAGGGTTAGGGATAGGGCTAGTGTTTGTTTAAGGGTTAGGGTTAGGGCTTGGGTTAGGTTAGTGGTAGGGTTAGGGCTATGGTTAGGTTTAGGGTTAGTGTTAGGGCTTGGGTTCGGGTTAGGGTTGGGTTATGCTAGGGCTAGGTTTATAATTAAATTTAGGAATAGGGCTAGGGTTAGGTTTAGGGTTAGGGTTAGGGCTAGGGTTAGGTTTAGTTTTAGGGTTAGGCTTAGTGTTAGGGCTGGGGTTAGGGTTAGGTTTAGTGCTAGGGTTAGGTTTACGTATAGGGTTAGGGTTAGCTTGATGGTTAAGGCTAGGTTTATATTTAGGTTTAGGGATAGGTCTAGGGTTAGGGTTAGGCTTAGGGCTAGGGTTAGACTTAGTGTTAGGGTTAAGGTTAGGGTTAGGGATAGGGCTAGTGTTAGGTTAAGCATTATGGTTATGGCTATGATTAGTGTTAGGGTTAGGGCTAGGCATAGGGTTAGGGATACGGCTAGGTTTAGGGTAGGGTTAGCGTTAGGGCTAGGGTTAGGGTTAGGGTTAGTGCTAGGCTTAGAGTTAGGATTAGGGCTAGTGTTAATATTAGGGTTATGGTTAGGGCTAAGGTTAGGTTTAGGACTAGGTCTAGGATTAGGGTTAGGGATAGGGCTAGGGTTAGGGTTAGGTTCAGGGCTATTGCTTGGGTTAAGGTTAGGGTTAGGGCTAGGTTTAGGTTTAGGTTTAGGGATAGTGTTAGGGCTAGGGTTATGGTTAGGTTTAGGGCTAGGATTAGGGGTAGGGTTTGGTTTAGGGTTAGGATTAGGGTTAGGGTTAGGGTTAGGGCGAGTGTTAGTATTAGGGTAGGGGAAGGTTTAAGATTAGGTTTAAGGCTAGGGTTAGGTTTTTTGTTACCTTTACGTCTAGGTTTCGGGTTATGGTAGGGTTAGGGCTTGGGTTATGTTTAGGGTTAGTGTTAGGGTTAGGGTTAGGGTTAGTGCTAGGGTTAGGGTTAGGGTTAGGGTTAGGGTTAGGGTTAGGGTTAATTTTAGTGTTTCCGTTAGGGCTAAGGTTAGGGTTGGTGTTAGGGTTAGTGCTAGGCCTGTGTTAGGTTTAGGGATAGGGCAATGTTATGGTTAGGGTTATGATTAGGGTTAGGGCTATAGCTAGGGTTAATGTTAGGTTTAGGGTTAGGGTTAGGGCTAGGGTTACGGTTAGGGATAGGGATAGGGCTAGGGTTAGGGTTAGGCTTAGGGTTAGGGCAAGGGTTAGGGTTAGGGTTAGGGCAAGGTTAGGGTTAGGGTTAGGGCTAGGGTTAGGTTTAGAGTTAGGGTTAGGGTTAGGGTGAGTGATAGATTGGGTTAGGGTTAGGATTAGGCTTAGTGTTAGGGTTAGGGTTAGGGCTATTGTTAGCGTCAGTGTTAGGATTAGGTTTAGGACTATGGCATGTGTTAGGGTTAGGGTTAGGGCTATGGTTAGATTTAGGGCTATGGTTAGGTTTAGGGGTAGGGCTAGGTTTACCGTTAGGGTTAGAGTTAGGTCTAGGGTTAGGCTTAGGGCTAGGGTTAGGTTTAGGTTTAGGGTTAGGTCTAGAGTTAGGGTTAGGGTTACCGCTAGGCCTAGGGTTAGGTTTAAGATTAGGAATAGACTAGGTTTAGGGTTAGTGTTAGGGTTAGGGCTACGGTTAGGTTTAGGTTTAGGGTTAGGCTTAGATTATGGCTAGGGTTAGGGTTAAGGATAGGGCCAGGTTTAGGGTTAGGGTAGAGTTAGGTCTAGGGTTAGGGTTAGGACTAGGGTTAGGTTTAGGTTTAGGGTTAGGGCTAGAGTTAGGGTTAGGGTTATGGTTACGGCTAGGGTTAGGGTTAGGTTTACGATTAAGTATAGACTAGGTTTAGGGTTAGTGTTAGGGTTAGGGCTACGGTTAGGTTTAGGTTTAGGGTTAGGCTTAGGATTAGGGCTAGGTTTAGGTTTAGGTTTAGGGCTAGGGTTAGGGTTAGGGTTAGGAATAGGTTTAAGTTTAGGGTTAGGGTTAGGGTTTAGTGTTAGGGTTAGGGTTAGGGCTAGTGTTAGTGTTAGGTTTAGGGTTAGGGATAGGGTTAGGGTTAGGTTTAAGTTTAGCATTAGTCCTAGGGTTAAGTTTTGGGTTCGGGCTAGGTTTAGGGTTAGCTTTAGGGCTAGGGTTTGGGTTAGGGTTAGGGGTAGGGTTAGGTTTAGGGTTAGGGTTAGGCTTAGGGTTAGGGATATAATTGGGTTAGGTTTCAGGTTAGGGCTAGTGTTAGCGTCAGGGCTACTATTCGGGTTAGGACTAGGGCTAGTGTTAGGGTTAGTTTTAGGGCTAGGGTTAGGTTTAGGGATAGGGTTATGTTTAGGGTTAGGGCTAGCGTAGGGTAATGGTTAGGGCTAGATCTAGGGCTAGGTTTATGGTTAGTGTTACAGTTAGGTCTAGGGTTAGGGTTAGGGTTAGGGCTATGGTTAGGTTTAGGTTTAGGTTTAGGGCTAGGGTTCGATTTAGGGTTAGGGTTTCGGTTATGGCTAGGGCAAGGGTTAGGGTTAAGTTTAGGTATAGGGCTAGGGTTAGGTTTAGGGTTAGGGTTAGGCTTAGGGTTAGTGCTAGGGTTAGGGTTAGTGCTTGGGTTAGGGTTATTGTTAGGAATAGGGTCAGGTTTAGGTTTAGGGCTTGGGTTTAGCTTTAGGGTTAGGCATATGGCTAGTGTTAGGTTTAAGGTTAGGGTTAGGCCTAGGGTTAAGGTTAGGGTTAGCGCTAAGTTTAGGGTTAGGAATAGGGCTAGGGTTACGTTTAGGTATAGGTTTAGGGCTAGGTTTTTGGTTAAGGTTACGGTTATATTTAGGTTTAGGGATAGGTCTAGGGTTAGGGTTAGGTTTAGTTCTACGGGTAGGTCTACGTTTAGGGTTAAGTTTAGGGTTAGGGATAGGGCTAGTGTTAGGTTAAGGGTTATGGTTTGGGCTATGGTTAGTGTTAGGGTTAGTGCTAGGCATAGGGTTAAGGATACGGCTAGGTTTAGGGTTAGGGTTGGCGTTAGGGCTAGGGTTAGTGTTAGGGTTATCGCTAGGCTTAGGGTTAGGGTTAGCGCTAGGGTTAATGTTAGGGTTATGGTTAGTGCTAAGGTTAGGTTTAGTTCTAGGTGTAGGATTAGGGTTAGGGATAGGGCTAGGTTTAGGGTTAGGTTCAGGGCTAGTGCTAGGGTAAGGTTAGGGTTAGGGCTAGGTTTAGGGTTTGGGCTAGGGTTTTGTTATGGTTAGGGCTATGTTTAGGTTTAGGTTTAGGGATAGGGCTAGGGTTAGTGTTAGGGTTAGGGATAGGGCTAGGATTAGGGCTAGGGTTTGGGTTAGGGTTAGGATTAGGGTTAGGGTTAGGGTCAGGGCGAGTGTTAGTATTAGGTTTAGGGGTAGGTTTAAGGTTAGGTTTAGGGCTAGGGTTAGGTTTATTGTTAGGGTTAGGTCTAGGGTTCGGGTTAGGTTTAGGGTTAGGGCTTGGGTTATTTTTAGGGTTAGTGTTAGGGTTAGGGTTAGGGCTAGGGTTAGGTTTAGGTTTAGTTTTAGGCTTAACGTTAGTGCTAGTGTTAGGGTTAGGTTTAAGGCTAGGGTTACGGATAGGGTTAGGAACAGGGTTAGGGTTAGGGTTAGGGTCAGGGCTTAGGTTTAGGGTTAGGGTTAGGGCTAGAGTTAGTTTTAGGGTTAGGGTTATGGCTTGGGCCAGGGTGAGGTTTAAGATTAGGTATCGGGCTAGATTTAGGGTTAGGGTTAGGTCTCGGTTTTGGGTTACGTTTAGTTTTAGGGCTTGGGTTATGTTTAGGGTTAGTGTTAGGGTTAGGGTTAGGGTTAGGGTTAGGGCTAGGGTTAGGTTTAGGTTTAGGGTTAGGCTTAAGGTTAGGGCTAGTATTAGGTTTAGATTTAAGGCTAGGGTTACGGTTAGGGTTAGGAACAGGTCTAGGGTTAGGTTTAGGGTTAGGGTCAGGGCTTAGGTTTAGGGTTAGGGTTAGAGCTAGAGTTAGTTTTTGGGTTAGGGTTACGGCTTGGGCCAGGGTGAGGTTTAAGATTAGATATAGGGCTAGTTTTAGGGTTAGGGTTAGTGTTAGGGCTAGGGTTAGGTTTAGATTTAGGGTTAGGCTTAGGGTTAGTGCTAGGGTTAGGGTTAGGTTTAGGGCTAGGGTTAGGGTTAGGGTTAGGAATAGGGTTAGGTTTAGGTTTATGGTTAGGGTTAGGGTTTCGGGTTAGTGTTAGGGTTAGGGCTAGGGTTAGGGTTAGGTTTAGGGTTAGGGATAGGGCTAGTGTTAGGGTTAAGGTTAGGGTTAGTCCTAGGGTTAAGATTAGGTTTAGGGCAAGGTTTAGGATTAGTGTTATGGCTAGGGTTAGGGTTAGGGTTAGGTCTAGGGTTAGGTTTAGGGTTAGGGATAGAATTGGGTTAGGGTTAGGGTTAGGGTTAGGCTTAGGGTTAGTGTTATGGTTAGGGTTAGGGCTGGTGTTAGAGTCAGGGTTAGGGTTAGATTTAGGTCTAGGGTTAGGGATAGTGCTTTGTTTAGGGTTAGGGTTAGGGTTAGGGCTAGGGTTAGTGTGAGGTTTAGGGCTAGGCTTATGGTCAGGGCTAGGGCTAGGTTTAATGTTAGGGTTACTGTTAGGGCTAATGTTATGGTTAGGGCTAGGGCTAGGATTAGGATTAGGTATAGGGCTAGGGATCTATTTTGGGTTAGGATTAGTGTTAGATCTTAGGCTAGGGTTAGGTTTGGGGTTAATGCTGGGGTTAGGTTTAGGGCTAGGATTAGGGTTAGGGTTAGGCATAGGGCTAGGGTTAGGGTTAGGGTTAGTGCTAGGGTTAGGTTAAGGGTGAGGGTTAGGGTTAGGGTTAGAGCTAGGGTTAGGTTTAGGGTTAGGCTTAGGGCTAGGGTTAGGGTTATGTTTAGGCCTAGACTAGGGTTAGGGCTAGTGGTAGTGTTAGGTTTAGGGTTATGGCTAGGGTTAGGTTTAGGGCTAGGGTTAAGTTTAGGGTTAGGGAGTGGTCCAGGGTTAGGGTTAGGGTATTCTAGGGTTTGGGTTAATTTTAGGACTAGGATTAGGGTTAGGGTTAGGGCTAGGGTTAGGTTAATAGTGATTGTTAGATTTAGGTTTAGGGCTAGGGATAGTGTTAGGGTTAGGGTTAGGGTTAGGGCTAGGGTTAGGTTTATGTTTAGTCCTAGGGCTAGTGTTATGGCTAGGGCAAGTTTAGGGTCAGGGCTAGTGTTAGGTTTAGGTTTTGGGCTAGGGTTATTTTTAGCTTTTGTGTTAGGGTTACGGTTTAGGGTTACTGTTAGGGTTAGGGCTAGGGTTAAGTTTAGGTTTAGTTTTAGGACTAGGGGTAGGGTTAGGGAAAGGTTTAGGGCTAGAGCCAGGGCTAGAATTAGGGCTAAGTTTAGGGTTATGGTTAGGGTTAGGGCTAGGGCTTGGGTTGGGGTTAGGGTTTGGTTTGGGGCTAGGGTTAGCTTTAGGGTTAGTGTTAGGTTAGGGCTAGTGTTAGTTTAAGGTTTAGGGTTAGGGTTAGGGCTAGGTTTAGTGTTAGGGATAGGGATTGGTTACGGTTAGGGTTAGGATTAGGGTTAGTTCTAGTGGTAAGTTTAGGGTTAAGTTGAGGGCTTTGGCCATGGCTAGGGTTATGGATAGTGTTAGGGTTAGGGTTAGGGCTAGGGTTAGGGTTAGGGCTATGGCTAGGCTTAGGGTTAGGATTTGGTCTAGGGTTAGGGTTAGGGTTAGGTTTAGGTTTAGGTCTAGGGTTAAGTTTAGGGTTAGGTCTACGGCTAGGGTTAGGTTTAATAATAGGGCTAGTGTTAGGGTTAAGTTTAAGATTAGGGTTAGGGCTAGGGCTAGGTTTAGGTTTAAGGTTAGAACTAGGTTTAGGGTGAGGGTTAGGGTTAGGGTTGCTGATAGGGCTAGTATTAGCTTATGGATTAGGGTTAGGGCTAGGGTTAGCGTTAGGGTTAGTGCTAGGATTTGGGTTACCTCTAGAGTTAGGGCTAGGGTTAATGTTAGGGTTGTGGTTAGGGCTAAGTTTAGGGTTAGTGTTTGGGTAAGGCTAGGGCTAGGGTTAGGGTTAGGGAATAGGCTAGGGATAGGGTTATGGTTAGGATTAGTGTTAGGGCTAAGGCTAGGGTTAGGTTTAGGGTTATTTCTAGGGTTAATTTAGGGCTAGGGTTAGGGTTAGGAATAGGGCTATGGTTATGGTTATGGTTATGGTTATGGTTAGGGTTAGGGCTAGGGTTTGGGTTAAGATTAGGACTAGGGTTAGGGCTAGGGTTAGGTTAAGGGTGAGGGTTAGGTTTAGGGTTAGTGCTAGGGTTAGGTTTAGGGTTAGGGTTAGGGCTTGGGTTATGGTTAGGGCTAGGGTTTGAGTTAAGGTTAGGACTAGGGTTAGGGCTATGGTTAGGTTAAGGGTGAGGGTTAGGGTTAGGGTTAGTGCTAGGGCTAGATTTAGGATTAGGGTTAGGGGTAGGGTTAGGGTTATGTTTAGACCTAGGCCTAGGGTTAGGGCTAGGGCTAGTGTGAGGTTTAGGGGTATGGCTTGGGTTAGGTTTAGTGCTAGTGTTAGGGTTAGGGTTAGGGATAGGGCTAGGGTTAGGGTTAGGGTTAGGGCTAGTGTTAGAGTTATGTTTAGGCCTAGTGCTAGGGTTAGGGCTAGGGCAAGTGTTAGGTTTAGGTCTAATGTTAGGTTTAGGTCTTGGGCTATGGTTATTTTTAGGTTGTGGTTTAGAGTTATGGTTTAGGGTTAGCGTTAGAGCTAGGGGTAGTGTTAGGTTTAGGTTTAAGTTTAGGACTATGGGTAGGGTTAGTGTTAGGTTTAGGGCTAGAGCCAGGGCTAGGGTTAGGGCTAGGGGTAGGGTTAGGGTTATGGTTAGGGCTTGGGCTAGGGCTTGGGTTAGGGTTATTGTTAGGTTTTGGGTTAGTGTTAGGGCTTGGATTAGGGCTAGGGTTAGGGTTAGGTCTAGGTTTAGGGTTAGGGATAGGGCTCGGGTTAGGGTTAGGGTTAGGTTTAGGGTTATTGGTAGTGTTAGGTTAGGGTTAGGGCTAGGGTTAATTTTAGGGTTATATTAGGTCTAGGTTTAGGGTTAGGGTTAGGGCTAGGGCTGGGACTAGGGTTAGGGTTAGGGTTAGGATTAGGGTTAGGGTTAGGGTTAGAGCGAGGGTTAGTATTAGGTTTAGGGCTAGGTTTAAGGTTAGGTTTAGGGCTAGGGTTAGGTTTATTGTTATGAATAGGTATAGGCATATTTTTATGGTTAGGGTTCGGGTTAGGAACAGTGTTAGGGTTAGGGCTTAGGTTTAGGGTTAGGGTTAGGGCTAGAGTTAGGGTTAGGATTAGGGTTAGGGTTACGGCTAGGGCTAGGGTTAGGTTTAAGATTAGGTATACGGCTAGGTTTAGGGTTAGGGTTAGGCTTAGGGCTAGGTTTAGGTTTAGGGTTAGGCTTAGGGTTAGGGCTAGGATTAGGTTTAGGTTTAGGGCTAGGGTTAGTGTTAGGGTTAGGAATAGGTTTAGGGTTAGGGTTAGGGTTTAGGGTTCGTGTTAGGGTTAGGGTTAGGGCTATGTTTAGGTTTAGGTTTAGGTTTAGGGTTAGGCTTAGGGTTAGGGCTAGGGTTAGGTTTAGGGCTAGGGTTAGGTTTAGGGTTAGGGATAGGGCTAGGGTTAGGGTTAGGGTTAGGGTTAGGGTTAGGTCTAGGGTTTGGCTTAATTTTAGGTCTAGGGTTAGGGTTAGGGTAAGGCTAGGGTTAGGTTAAGGGTGAGGGTTAGAGTTAGGTTTAGGGCTAGGGTTAGGGTTAGGGTTAGGGTTAGGGCTAGGTTTAGGGTTATGTTTAGGCCTACGGGTAGGGTTAGGGCTAGGGCAAGTGTTAGGGTTAGGGCTAAGGTTAGGTTTAGGTTTTGGGCTAGGGTTATTTTTAGGTTTTGTGTTAGGGTTACGCTTTAGGGTTAGTGTTAGGGTTACCTCTAGGTTGAGGTTTAGGTTTAGTGTTAGGACTAGGGGTAGGGTTATGTTTAGTTTTAGGTGTAGAGACAGGGCTAGAATTATGGCTAATGTTAGGGTTATGGTTATGGTTAGGTCTATGGCTTGGGTTGGGGTTAGGGTTAGTTTTGGGGCCTGGATTTGCTTTAGGGTTAGGATTAGTGATAGGGCTAGTGTTAGTTAAGTGTTAGGGTTAGGGTTAGGGTTACGGCTAGGGCTAGGTTTAGGGTTAGGTTTATGGTTAGGGATAGGGCCAGCTTTAGGGCGAGAGTTAGGTTTATGGTTAGGGTTAGGGCGAGGGATAGGGCTAGGGCTAATCTTAAGGTTAGGATTAGGGATAGGGCTAGGGCGAGGGTTCGGTTTAGGGATAGGGATAGGGCTAGTTTTAGTGTTAGGATTAGTGCTAGTATTAGGGTTAGGGTTAGGGATAGGGTTAGGTTTAGGGCTAGGGTTAAGTTTAGGGCTAGAGTTATGGTTAGTGTAGGGCTAGGTTTAGGGTTAGGGTTAGGGTAAGGGCTAGTGTTAGGTTTAGTTTTAGTGCTAGGCTTAGGGTTAGGGTTAGGGCTAGGGTTAATGTTAGGGTTACGGTTAGGGCTAGAGCTAGGGTTAGGGTTAGGGTTAGGGATAGGGATAGGCTTAGTGTTAGTGTTAGGATTAGTGTTAGGGCTAGTACTAGGGTTATGGTTAGTGTTAGGTCTAGGGTCAGGTTTAGGGCTAGGGTTAGCGTTATGGCTGGGGCTAGGTTTAGGTTTAAGTTTAGGAATAGGGCTAGGGTTAGGATTAGCGTTAGGGTTAGGGTTAGGTTTAGTTTTAGGGTTAGACTTAGGGTTAGGGCTGGGATTAGGGTTAGGTTTAGGGCTAGGGTTAGGGTTAGGGTTACGAATAGGGTTAGGTTTAGGGTTAGGGTTAGGGTTAGGGTTTAGGGTTAGGGTTTGGTTTAGGACTAGGGTTAGGTTTAGTTTTAGGGTTAGGGATATGGCTAGTGTTAGGTTTAAGGTTAGGGTTAGGCCTAGGGTTTTTGTTAGTCTTAGGGCTAGGTTTAGGGTTAGGGATAGGGCTAGGTTTAGGTTTTGGATTAAGGTTAGGGTTTATGGTTAGAGTTAGGGTTAGGGCTAGGGTTAGGTTTAGTTTTTGGGTTAGCACTAGGGCTAGGGTTATGTTTATGTTTAGGGCTAGGGCCAGCGCTAGGGTTAGGGTTATGGTTAGGGCTAGGGCTAGGGCTAGGATTAGGGTTAGGGTTAGTGTTGGGGCTATGGTTACAGTTAGTGTTAATGATAGTATTAGTTATAGGGCTAGTGTCATGGTTAGGTTTAGGTCTAGGGTTAGGATTAGGCTTTGAGCTAGGGTTAGGGTTAGGTTTATGGCTACGGTTAGGTTTAGGGTTAGGTCTAGGTTTAGGGTTAGGGTTAGGACTAGGGTTAAGGTTAGCGTAGTGGTATGGCTAGTGTTAGGTTTAGGGCTAGGGCTAGGGCTAGGGTTAGGGTCAAGTTTAGGGTTAGGGTTAGGTCTAGGGCTAGGGTTAGGGTTAAGTTTAGGGTTAGGGTTAGGTCTAGGGCTAGGCTTAGCATTACGTTTAGGGTTAGGGATAGGGCTAGTTTAGGGTAAGGGCTAGGGTTAGGGCTAGGGTTAGGGTTAGGGTTAGGGCTAGTGTTAGGGTTAGGGATAGGGCTAGGTTTAGGGTTAGGGTTTGGGTTAGGGCTAGGGTTAATGTTAGGGTTACGGTTAGGTCTAGGTTTAGTGTTAGGGTTAGTGTTATGGCTAAGGCTTAGTTTAGGTTTAGGGATAGAGCTAGGTCTTATTGTTAGGGTTTAGAATTAGGGTTAGGAATAGTGCTAGGATTATGTGTATGGTTAGCTTTAGGGCTAGAGTTACGGTTAAGTTTATGGATAGGGCTAACATTAAGGTTAGGGTTATGGTTAGGGTTAGGTTTAGATTTAGGGCTAGGGTTACCGTTACGGTTAGGGCTAGGGTTAGATTTAGGGTTAGCGTTAGGGTTAGGGTTAGGGCTATAGTTTTGGTTAGGGCTACGGTTATGTTTTGGGTTAGGGCTAGGTTTAGGGTTAGGGTTAGGATTATGTTAGGGAGAGGGCTAGGGTTATGGTTAGGGTTACGACTAGGTTAGGTTTAGGGCTAGGGTTATGCTTAGGGCTAGGGCTAGTATTAGTTCTAGGGATATGGCTAGGTTTATGGTTAGTGTTTTGGTTAGGGATAAGGATAGGGCTAGCGTTAGGGTTAGGGTTAGGGCTAGGATTAGGGTTAGGGTTAGTACTAGGGCTAGGGTAAGGTTAGGTTTAGGCCTAGGGCTAGTGCTAGGGCTAGGCTTCATGTTAGGATTAAGTCTAGGGCTAGGTCTAGGGTTAGGGTTAGGGTTAGGGATAGGCATAAGGCTTAGGCTCGGGCTGTGGCTAGGGGTAGAGCTAGGCCTAGGGTTATGGTTATGGTAGTGCTAAGGTTAGGTTTTGGGTTAGGGTTAGGGTTAGGGATAAGGCTAGGGTTAGTTTTAGGGTTAGTGTTAGGGCTAGGTTCATGGTTACGGCTAGGTTTAGGTTTAGGTTTAGGGCTAGGGCTAGGTTTAGGTTTAGGGTTAGGGTTAGGGTTATGTTTAGGGTTAGTGTTAGGGTTAGGGTTAGGGCTAGGGTTAGGTTTGGGTTAGGGTTAGGGATAGTGTTAGGGATAGCGCTAGTGTTAGGTTAAGGGTTAGGGTTAGGGCTTGGGATAGGGTTAGGTTTACATATACGGCTAGGGTTAGTGATAGGGCTAGGTTTAGGGTTAGGGTTAGGGTTAGGGCTAGGGTTATGTTTAGGGTTAGCACTAGTGTTAGGTTAGGGTTAGGGCTAATATAAGGGTTAGGGTTAAGATTAGGGTTAGGACTAGTGCTACGTTTAGGGTTAGGGTTAGGGCTAGGCTTAGGCTTAGGGCTAGGGAGAGGTCGAGGGCTAGGGCCAGGGTTAGGTCTAGGGCCTGGGTTATGCTTAGGGCTAGGGCTAGTATTAGGTCTAGGGATAGGGCTAGGGTTAGGGTAATGATTAGGGCTAGTGCTATGGTTATGAATATGTCTAGGTCTAGGGCTAGGTTTAGGGTTGTGATTATGGCTAGGGCTAGGATTAGGGTTAGGGTAGGGCTAGGGCTACTGCTAGGGTTATTTTTAGGGCTAGGGTTAGGGTTAGGTATAGGGTTAGGTTTAGGTTTAGGGTGAGTGCTAGGGCTAGGATTAGGTTTAGGGTTAGTGTTAAGGCTAGGGTTAGGGTTAGGGTTAGGGATAGGGCTAGTGTTATGTTAAGGGTTATGGTTAGGACTAGGGTTAGGTTTAGAGTTAGTGTTAGTGTTAGGGTTAGGAATAGGGATAGAATTGGGTTAGGATTAGGGTTAGGGTTAGGGCTAGTGTTAGGGTCAGGGTTAGGATTAGGGTTAGTGTTAAGGCTAGGGTTAGGGTTAGGGATAGGACTAGTGTTATGTTAAGGGTTATGGTTAGGACTAGGGTTAGGTTTAGAGTTAGTGTTAGTGTTAGGGTTAGGAATAGGGATAGAATTGGGTTAGGATTAGGGTTAGGGTTAGGGCTAGTGTTAGAGTCAGGGTTAGGATTAGGGTTAGGACTATGGCTAGGGTTAGGGTTAGGGTTATGCTATGGTTAGATTTAGGGCTAGGGTTAGGTTTAGGGTTAGGGTTAGAGTTAGGTCTAGGGTTAGGGTTAGGTTTAGGTTTAGGGTTAGGGCTAGAGTTAGGGTTAGGGTTAGGGCTACGGCTAGGGCTAGGGTTAGGTTTAAGATTAGGTATAGACTAGGTTTAGGGTTAGTGTTAGGGTTAGGGCTAGGGTGAGGTTTAGGTTTAGGGTTAGGCTTAAGTTTAGGGCTAGGGTTAGGGTAGGTGTAGGGCTCGGTTTAGGGTTAGGGTTAGGAATAGGGTTAGGTTTAGGGTTAGGGCTAGGGTTAGTGTTAGGGTTAGAGTTAGGGTTAGGGCTAGGGTTAATGTTTGGTTTAGGGTTAGGGATAGGGTTAGGTCAGGGTTAGCATTAGGGTTAGGCCTAGGGCTAGATTTAGTGTTTGGTTTAGGGCTATGGTTATGTTTAGGGATAGGGATATTTTTATGGTTAGGGCTAGCGTAGGGTTAGGGTTAGGGCTAGAGGTAGGGCTAGGTTTAGGGTTAGGGTTAGAGTTAGGCTTAGGGTTAGTGTTATGTCTAAGGTTAGGGTTAGGTTTAGGGCTAGGTTAGGTTTAGGGTTAGGTTTAGGGCTAGGGTTCGGGTTAGGGTTAAGGTTAGGGTTATGGCTAGGGCTAGGTTTAGGGTTAAGTTTAGGTATAGGGCTAGGGTTAGGTTTAGGGTTAGGGTTAGGGCTAGGGTTAGGTTTAGTTTTAGGGTTAGGCTTATGGTTAGGGCTAGGGTTAGGGTTAGTGTTAGTGCTGGGGTTAGGTTTAGGGTTAGGAATAGGTTCAGGTTTAGGGTTAGGGTTAGGGTTAGGGTTTAGTTTTAGGGTTAGGGTCAGAATTAGATTTAGGGCTAGGGTTAGAGTTAGTTTTCGGGTTACGGATATGGCTAGTGTTAGGTTTAATGTTAGGGTTAGGCCTAGGGTTAAGCCTAGGGTTAGGGCTAGGTTTAGTGTTAGGGATAGGGCTAGGGTTAGGTTTAGGTATAGCGTTAGGGCTAGGTTTATGTTTGAGGCTAGGGTTATGTTTAGGTTTAGGAATAGGTCTAGGGATAGGGTTAGGGTTAGGGTTAGTGTTAGAGTTAGAGTTAGGGTTAGGGTTAAGGTTAGGGTTAGGGATAGGGCTAGTGTTAGCTTAAGGTTTATGGTTAGGGCTATGGTTAGTGTTAGGGTTAGGTCTAGGCATAGGGTTAGGGATATGGCTAGGTTTAGGGTTAGGGTTAGCGTTAGGGCTAGGGTTAGGGTTAGGGTTAGCGGTAGGCTTAGGGTTAGGGTTAGGGCTAGGGTTAATGTTAGGGTTATGGTTAGGGCTAAGGTTAGGTTTAGTTCTAGGTGTAGGATTAGAATTAGAGTTAGGTTCAGGGCTAGTGGTATGGTTAAGTTTAGGGTTAGGGCTAGGTTTAGGTTTAGGGCTACTATTTGGTCTAGGGATAGGGCTAGGTTTAGGGTAATGATTAGGACTCATGCTAGGGTTACGGATAGGTCTAGGTCTAGGGCTAGGGTTAGGGTTGTGATTAGGGCTAGGGCTAGGATTAGGGTTAGGGTTAGGGCTAGGGCTACTGCTAGGGTTATTTTTAGGGCTAGGGTGTGGGTTAGGGCTAGGGTTAGGGCTAGGTTTAGGGATAGGGCTAGGGTTAGGTTTAGGGTTAGGATTAGCGTTAGTGTTTAGGGTTACGGTTAGCGTTAGGGCTAGGGTTTGGGTTATTTGTAGGGTTAGGGTTAGGGCTAGGGTTAGGTTTTTGTTTAGGGCTAGGGCCAGGTCTAGTGTTAGGGCTAGCGTTAGGATTAGGGTTAGGGCTAAGCCTAGGGTTAGGGTTAGGGTTAGGTTTAGGGTTAGGTTTAGGGGTAGGGTTATAGTTAGTGTTAGTGTTAGGTTTAGGCAAAGGGCTAGGGTTAGTTTTAGGTTTAGGGTTCGGCCTAACTTTAGGGTTAGGATTAGCGCTAGGCTTAGGGTTAGGGTTAGGGTTAGGGCTAGCGTTTGGTTTAGGGTTTGGCTTAGGGTTAGGTTTAGTGTTAGTGTTAGGGCTAGGGTTCGGTTTAGGGTTAGGGTTAGGGTTAGGGCTAGGGTTAGGTTTAGGGCTAGGGTTAGATTATGTTTAGTGATAGGTTCAGGGTTAGGTTTAGGGTTAGGGCTAGGGTTAGGGTTAGGGTTAGGGATATTGCTAGAAGTAGATAAGGGGTAGGGTTAGAGCTAGGGTTAGGGTTAGGGTTAGGTTTAGGGCTATGGCCAGGGCTAAGGTTAGGCCTAGGTTTAGGTATAGGTGTAGGGTTATGTCTAGGTTTATGGTTAGGAGTATGGTTAGGTTTACGTTTAGAGATAGGACTAGGGTTAGAGTTAGGGTTTTGGTTAAGGTTAGGGTTAGGGTTATGGTTAGGGCTAGGGTTAGGGTTAGGGCTAAGGTTAGGTTTAGGGTTAGGGTTAGGGTTAGGGTTAGTGTTTAGGGATAGGTTTAGGGTTAGGGCTAAGCCTAGGGCTACTGTTAGGGTTAGGTTTAGGGTAAGGGTTAGGGCTAGGGTTATAGTTAGTGTTAGTGTTAGGTTTAGGGATAGGGATAGGGCTTGGGTTAGTTTTTGGTTTAGGGTTAGGCCTACTGTTAGGGTTAGGATTAGCAGTAGGCTTAGGGTTAGGCTTAGGGTTAGGGTTAGAGTTAGGCTTAGGGCTAGGTTTTGGTTAAGGTTTTGGCTTATTGTTAGGTTTCGTGTTAGGGTTAGTGCTAGGGTTCGATTTAGGGTTAGGGTTAGGGTTAGGGCTAGGGTTAAGGTTAGGTTAGGGTCTAGGTTTAGGGTTAGGGATAGGGCTAGGTTTAGATTAAGGTATAGTGTTAGGGCTAGGTTTATGTTTAGGAATAGGTCTAGGGTTAGGGTTAGGGTTAGGGTTAGGGTTAGGGTTAGGCTTAGGGCTAGGTTTTGGTTAAGTTTTTGGCTTAGTGTTAGGTTTCGTGTTAGGGTTAGTGCTAGGGTTCGATTTAGGGTTAGGGTTATGGTTAGGGCTAGGGTTAAGGTTAGGTTAGGGCTAGGTTTAGGGTTAGGGATAGGGCTAGGGTTTGGTTTAGGTATAGTTTTAGGGCTAGGTTTATGTTTAGGAATAGGTCTAGGGTTAGGGTTAGGGTTAGGGTTAGGTTTAGGGTTAGGGATAAGTCTAGGATCTAGGTAAAGGTTAGTGTTAGCGTTAGGGTTAGGGCTAGGGTTAATGTTAGGGTTACGGTTAGGGATAAGTTTAGGGTTAGGTCTAGGGCTAGGATTAGGGTTAGGAAAAGGGCTTGTGTTAGGGGTAGGTTTAGCGTTAGGGCTAGGGCTAGGGTTAGTGTTAGGGCTATGGTTAGGGCTAGGGTTAGGTTTAGGGCTAGGGTTAGGGTTATGTTTAGGGCTATGTTTAGTTTAGTTTAGGGATAGGGCTAGGGTTAGGGTTAGCGTTTGGGTCAGTCCTGGGGGTAGGTTTAGGGTTAGGTTTAGGGCTAGGGCTAGGGCTAGTCTTATGGATAGTGTTAGGGTTAGGGTTAGTGATAGTGCTAGGGTTAGGGTTATGGTTATGTCTAAGTTTCGGGTTATGGTTAAGTGTAGTGTTAGTGTTACGGTTAGGGTTAGGGTTATGTCTAGGTTAAGTTTAGGGTTAGGTGTAGGGCTAGGGTTAGGTTTAGGGATAGTGCTAGGTTTAGGGTTAATTTTAGGATTGGGTTAGGGCTAGGGCTAGGTTCAGGTTTAGGGTCAAGACTAGGGTTAGGGTGAGGGTTGGGGATAGGGCTAGTGTTAGGTTAAGGGTTAGGGTTAGGGCTAGGTTTAGGTTTAGGGTTAGGGCTAGTGTTAGTGCTAGGGTTAGGGTTAGGGTTAGGGCTAGGGTTAATGTTAGGGTTACGGTTAGGGCTAAAGCTAGGGTTACGGTTATGGTTAGGTTTAGTGTTAGGGATAGGGATAAGCTTAGTGTTAGTGTAGGATTAGGGTTAGGTCTAGTACTAGGGTTAGGGTTAGTGTTAGGGCTAGGGTTAAGTTTAAGGCTAGGGTTAGGGTTAGGGTTAGTGTTAGTGTCAGGATTTCGCTAGGCTTAGGGTTAGGGCTAGGGCTAGGTTTAATGTAGGTTTACGGTTAGGGCTAGATCTAGGTTTAGGCTTAGGTTTAGGGATAAGGATAGGCTTAGTGTTAGTGTTAGTATTAGGGTTAGGGCTAGTACTAGGGTTAGGGTTAGTGTGAGGAATAGGGTTAGGTTTAGGGCTAGGGTTAGGGTTAGGGATAGCATTAGCGTTAGGGATAGGGCTAGGGTTAAGTTTAGGGCTAGGGTTAGGGTAAGGGTTAGGGTTACGGCTAGTGTTAGGTTTAGGGTGAGAGGTAGGGTAGGGTTAGGGCTATGGTTTGGTTTAAGGTTAGGGCTAGTGCTGGGGTTAGGGTTATGATTAGGGTTAGGTCTAGACTTATAGTTATGGTTAGTGTTAGGATTAGGGATAGGGCAGGGTTAGGGTTAGTGTTAGGGTAGGTCTAGGGTTAGGATTAAGGTTAGGGATATGGCTAGGGTTAGCGTTAGGGTTATGGTTAGGGCTATTTTAGGGTTAGGGTTAGGTCTAGTGTTAGGGTTAGGGTTAGGGATAAGATTAGGCTTAGGGTTATGGCTAGGGTTGGGTTAGGGTTACGTCTAGGGTTAAGGTTAGGGTTAGGGTTAGGGTTAGGACTACGGTTAAGTTTAGGGTTAGTGGTAGGTCTAGGGTTAGGGTTAGGGATAGGTCTAGGGTCAAGGTAAAGGTTAGGGTTAGGGTTAGTGTTAGGTTTAGGGCTAGTGTTACGGTTAGTGTTAGGTCTAGGTTTAGGGCTAGGGTTATGGTTAGGGCTAGGGCTAGGTCTAGGGTTAGGTTTATGGCTAGGGCTAGGACTAAGGTTAGGTTAGGGTTAGGATTACGGCTAGGGCTAGGTCTAGGGTTAGGTTTAGGGTGTGGGTTATTTTTAGGGCTAGTGCTATTGTTAGGTTTAGGTTTTGGGTAGGGTTAGGGTTAGGGCTTGCTAGGCTTAGGGTTAGGGTTAGGGCCAGGGTTAGGTTTAGGGTTAGTGTTAGGACTAGGGTTACATTTAGGGTTAGTGTTAGGATTAGGGATAGGGCAAGTTTAGGGTTAGTGTTAGCGTTAGGTCTAGGGTTAGGTTCAGGGTTAGGGATAGGTCTAGGGTTAGGGTTAGGGTGAGGGATAGGGCTAGGGTTAAGATTAGGGTTAATGCTAGGTTTAGTGTTAGGTTTAGGTTTAGGGTTAGGATTAGGTTTAGGGTTATGGTTACGTTTAGAGCTAGCGTTAGGGTTAGGGTTATGGATAGGGCTAGGGTTACGGTTAGGATTAGGGTAGGGTTACAGTCAGTGTTAGTGTTAGGTTTAGGGATAGGGCTAGGTTAGGGTTAGGTTTAGGGTTAGGGCTAGGTTTAGGGTTAGGTTTAGGTTTAGTGCTAGGGTTAGGGCTAGGGTTCGGTTTAGGGTTAGGGTTAGTCTTAGGGCTAGGTTTAGGGTTAGGGATAGGACTAGTGTTAGGTTAAGGGTTAGGGTTAGGGCTAGGATTAATCCTAGGGTTAGGTCTAGGTTTAGGGTTAGGGATAGGGCTAGGGTTAGGTTTAGGTATAGGGTTAGGGCTAGGTTTAGGTTTAAGAATAGGTCTAGGGCCAGGGTTTGGGTTAGGACTAGGGTCAGGGTTAGGGTAAGGGTTAGGGTTAGGGTTAGGGTTAGGTTTAGGTATAGGGCCAGTGTTAGGTTAAGGTTTAGGGTTAGGTCTAGGGTTAGTGTTAGGGTTAGGGCTAGGCTTACGGATAGGGATAGGGCTACATTTAGGCTTAGGTTTAGGGTTAGGGCTAGCGTTAGGCTTAGGATTAGCGCCTGGCTTAGTGTTAGGTTTAGGGCTAGGGTTAATGTTAGGATTACGGTTAGGAATAAGGTTAGGGTTAGACCTAGGGCTAGGTCTAGGGTTAGGTTTAGGGCTAGTGTTACGGTTAGGGTTAGGTCTAGGTTTAGGGCTAGGGTTAGGGTTAGTTTTAGGGCTAGCTTTAGGGTTAGGTTTAGAGCTAGGGCCAGGACTAAGTTTAGGTTAGGGCTAGGGTTACATTTAGGGTT
Source organism: Sylvilagus bachmani (assembly GCA_015711505.1). Lineage (NCBI taxonomy): Eukaryota > Metazoa > Chordata > Mammalia > Lagomorpha > Leporidae > Sylvilagus > Sylvilagus bachmani. The sequence continues at coordinate 70,903 of JADBBT010000130.1, forward strand.
AGTGTTAGGATTAGGGATAGGGCAAGTTTAGGCTTAGTGTTAGCGTTAGGTCTAGGGTTGGGTTCAGGGTTAGGGATAGGTCTAGGGTTAGGGTTAGTGTGAGGGATAGGGCTAGGGTTAGGATTAGGGTTAGTGCTAGGTTTAGTGTTAGTGTTAGTTTTAGGGTTAGGATTAGGTTTAGGTTTAGGGCTAGGTTTAGGGTTAGGATTAGCAGTAGGCTTAGGGTTAGCGTTAGGTTTAGGGTTAGGGTTAGGGTTAGGGTTACGTTTAGGGCTAGGGTTAGTGTTAGGGTTATGGATAGGGCTAGGGTTATGGTTAGGATTATGACTAGTGTCACAGTTAGGGTTAGTGTTAGCTTTAGGGATAGGTCTAGGTTAAGGGTTAGGTTTAGGGTTAGGGCTAGGTTTAGGGTTAGGATTAGCACTAGGCTTAGGGTTAGGTTTAGGGATAGGGCTAGGGTTCGGTTTAGGATTAGGGTTAGGTTTAGGTTTAGTGTTAGGGTTAGGGCTAGGGTTCGGTTTAGGGTTAGGGTAAGTCTTAGGGCTAGGGTTAGGGTTAGGTTTTGGGATAGGGCTAGTGTTACTTTAAGGGTTAGCGTTAGGGCTAGGGTTAAGATTAGGTTTAGGGCTAGGTTTAGGGTTAGGGATAGAGCTAGGTTCAGGTTTAGGTATAGTGTTAGGGCTAGGTTTAGGTTTAGGAATAGGTCTAGGGTTACGGTTAGGGTTAGGACTAGGGTTAGGGTTAGGTTTTAGGGTTAGGGTTAGGGTTAGGTCTAGGTTTAGGGATAGGACCAGTGTTAGGTTAAGGGTTAGAGTTAGGGCAAGGGTTAGTGTTAGGGTTAGGGCTAAGCTTAGGGTTAGGGATAGGGCTAGGTTTAGGTTTATGGTTAGAGTTAGTGTTAGGGCTAGAGTTAGGGTTAGGATTAGCGCTAGGCTTAGTGTTAGGGTTAGGGTATGGTTAATGTTAGGATTACGGTTAGGGCTAGAGCTAGGGTTAGGGTTAGGGCTAGGGCTAGGATTAGCGTTAGGGATAGGGCTCGGGTTAGGTTTAGGGTTAGTGCTAGGGCTAAGTTTAGGGTTAGGGTTAGGGCTAGGGTTGGGTTAGGGCTAGTGTTAGGGTTATGGTTACGGCTAGGTTTAGGTTTAGGTTTAGGGATAGGGCTAGGGTTAGTTAGGGTTAGGGTTATTGTTAGGGCTAGGGTTGGTGTTAGTGTTAGGGTTAGGGATAGGGTTAGTGTTAAGTTAAGGGTTTGGATTGGGTTTGGGTTAGGTTTAGGGTTAGGTATACGGCTATGGTTTGTGATAGGGCTAGGTTCAGGGTTAGGGCTAGTGCTAGGTTTAGGGCTAGTGCTAGTGTTAGGCTCAGGGTTAGGGTTAGGGCTAGGGTTATAGTTAGGGTTAGTGTTAGGATTAGGGATAGAGCAGGGTTAGGGTTAGTGTTAGGGTTACGTCTAGGGTTAGGGTCAAGGTTAGGGATAGGTCTAGTGCTATGGATAGGGCTAGGGTTAGGGTTAGGGTTAAGTCTAGTGTTACGGTTAGGGTTAGGGATATGATTAGGCTTAGGTTTATGGCTAGGGTTAGGGTTAGGCTTAGGTCTAGGGTTAGGGTTAGGGTTAGGGTTAGTGCCAGGGTTAAGTTTAGGGTTAGTTGTAGGGCTAGGGTTAGGGTTAGGAATAGGTCTAGGGTCAAGGTATAGTTTAGGGTTAGTGTTAGGGTTAGGTTTAGGGCTAGTGTTACGGTTAGGGTTAGGTCTAGGTTTAGGGCTAGGGTTAGGGTTATGGTTAAGGCTAGGTTTAGGGTTAGGATTAGGGCTTGGGCTAGGACTAAGTTAGGTTAGGGTTAGGATTAGGGTTAGTGCTAGGTCTAGGATTAGGTTTAGGGTGTGGTTTATGGTTAGGGCTAGGGCTAGGGTTAGGTTTTGGGTATGGGTAAGGTTAGGTTTAGGGTTAGTGCTAGGCTTAGTGTTAGGGCTAGGGCCAGGGTTAGGTTTAGAGTTAGGGTTATGGCTAGGGTTACAATTAGGATTAGTGTTAGGATTAGGGATAGGGCAAGTTTAGGCTTAGTGTTAGCGTTAGGTCTAGGGTTAGGTTCACGGTTAGGGATAGGTCTAGGGTTAGGGTTAGGGTGAGGGATTGGGCTAGGGTTAGGATTAGGGTTAGTGCTAGGTTTAGTGTTAGAGTTAGGTTTAGTGTTAGGGTTAGGTTTAGGGTTAGGGTTACGTTTAGGGCTGGGGTTAGGGGTTAGGGTTGGGTTTATGGATAGGGCTAGGGTTAGGGTTAGGATTATGGCTAGGGTTACAGTTAGTGTTAGTGTTAGGTTTAGGGATAGGGCTAGGGTTAGGGTTAGGTTTAGGGTTAGTTCTAGGTTTAGGGTTAGGACTAGCGCTAGGCTTAGTGTTAGGGTTAGTGATAGGGCTAGGTTTCTGTTTAGGGTTAGGGTTAGGTTTAGGTTTAGTGTTAGGTTTAGGGCCAGGGTTCGGGTTAGGGTTAGGGTTAGGGATAGGGCTAGGGTTAGGGTTAGGGTTAGGGTTAGGGTTAGGTCTAGGGTTAGGGTTAGGGTTAGGTTTCTTTCTAGAGTTAGGTTTAGGGTTAGGGCTAGGGTTAAGGTTAGGGTTAGGGCTAGGTTTAGGGTTAGGGATAGGGCTAGGGTTAGGTTTATGTATAGTGTTAGGTCTTGGTTAAGTTTAGGAATAGGTCTAGGCTTAGGGTAGCGGTAGGGCTAGGTTTAGGATTAGGGTTAGTGTTAGGGTTAGGGTTAGGGTTAGGTTTAGGGATAGGGTCAGTGTTAGGTTAAGGGTTAGGGTTAGGGTTAGGGCTAGGGTTAGTGTTAGGGTTAGGGCTAGGCTTAGGGTTAGGGATAGGGCTAGGTTTAGTGTTAGTGTTAGGGTTAGGGCTAGGGTTAAGGTTAGAATTAATGCTAGGCTTAGTTTAGGGTTAGGGGTAGGGTTAATGTTAGGATTACGGTTAGGGCTAAGGTTAGGTTTAGGGCTACGGCTAAGATTAGTGTTAGGGATAGGGCTAGGTTTAGGTTTAGGTTTAGCGCTAGGTCTACGTTTAGGATTAGGGCTAGGGTTAGGTTTTGTGCTAGGTTTAGGGCTATGGTTAGGGCTAGGCGTAGGTTTAGGTTTAGGGATAGGTCTAGGGTTAGGGTTAGGGTTATTATTAGGGCTAGGGTTAATGTTAGGGTTAGGGTTAGGGATAGGGCTAGTGTTACGTTAAGGGTTTGGATTGGGTTTGGGTTATGTTTAGTGTTAGGTATACGGCTATGGTTTGTGATAGTGCTAGGTTCAGGGTTAGTGTTAGGGTTAGGGCTAGAGTTAGGCTTCGGGTTAGGGCTAGGGTTAGGTTTAGGGTTAGGTTTAGGGCTAGGTTTCACTTTATTAATAGGGTTAGGGCTAGGGCTAGAGTCAGGGTTAGGTTTTGGTTTAGGTTTAGGACTAGTGTTAGTTTTATTGTTAGGGTTATGGTTAGGTTTAGAGTAGGGTTAGATTTAGGGCTAGGGCTAGGGTTAGAGTTAGGGTTAGGGCTAGGGTTAATTTTAGGGTTAGTGTTAGGCTTAGGGTTTAGGGTTAGGGCTAGGGTTAGATTTAGGGGTAGGGTTATGGTTAGGGATTGTGGTTAGTGTTAGGGTTAGGGCTAGGTTTAGGGTTAGGGTTAGGATTAGGAAGGGGTAGGTTTAAGGTTAGGTTTAGAGCTAGGGCTAGGGCTAGGGTTAGGGATAGGTTTATGGTTAGTGTTAGGGCTAGTGTTAGGGTTAGGGTTAAGTCTAGCGTTAGGGTTACGGTTAGGTCTAGTGTTAGGGTTAGGGTTAGGGTTAGGCCTAGGGTTAAGTTTAGGGTTAGGTGTAGGGCTAGGGTTAGGTTTAGGGATAGTGCTAGGTTTAGAGTTAAGTAAAGGATAGGTTAGGGCTAGGGCTATGTTCAGGTTTAGGGTTAGGATTAGGGTTAGGGTGAGGGTTGTGGATAGGGCTAGTGCTATGTTAAGGGTTAGGGTTAGGGCTATGGTTAGGTTTAGGGTTAGGGCTAGGGTTAGGGTTATTGCTAGAATTAGGGTTAGGGTTAGGGTTAGGATTAGGGCTAGGTTTAGGGTTAGGTTTAGGGTTAGGGTTAGGGTTAGGGTTAGGGCTAGGGTTACATTTAGGTTTAGTGTTAGGATTAGGGATAGGGCAGGTTTAGGGTTAGTGTTATCGTTAGGTCTAGGGTTAGGTTCAGGGTTAGTGATAGGTCTAGGGTTAGGGTTAGTGTGAGGAATAGGGCTAGGGTTAGGATTAGGGTTAGGGCTAGGGGTAGGTTTAGGGTTAGGGTTACGTTTAGGGCTAGGGTAAGGTTTAAGGTTATTGATATTGCTAGGGTTATGGTTAGAATTAGGGCTAGGGTTACAGTTAGTGTTAGTGTTAGGTTTAGGGATAGGGCTAGGGTTAGGGTTAGGTTTAGGGTTAGGGCTAGGCTTATGGTTAGGATTAGCACTAGTCTTAGGGTTAGGGTCAGGGTTAGGGATATGGTTCGGTTTAGGTTTAGGGTTAGGTTTAGGTAGTGTTAGGGTTAGGGTTAGGGTTCGGTTTAGGTTTAGGTTTAGGGTTAGGGCGAGGGTTAGTGTTAGGGCTAGGGTTAGGTTTAGGTTTAGGGATTGGTCTAGGGTTAGGGTTAGTCTTACGGCTAGGGTTAGGGTTAGGTTTAGGGATAGACATAGGGCTAAGGCTAGGGCTGGGTCTGGGCTAGAGCTAGGTCTAGGGTTAGTGTTAGCGTTAGGGCCAGTTTTAGGGTTAGGGTTAGGGTTAGGGTTAGGATTAGGGTTAAGGCTAGGGCTTGGACTAGGGTTTGATTTAGGGTTACTGTTAGGGCTAGTGCTAGGGTTAGGGTTAGGCTTAGTCTTAAAGCTAGGTCTAGTGCTAGGACTACGGTTGGGCTTAGGGCTACGTCTAGGTTAGGGCTAGGGCTAGGGCTAGGTTTAGGATTAGGTTTAGGATTAGGGTTAGTGTTAGGGCTATGCTTAGGTTTAGGGCTAGTGTTAGGGTTAGGGCTAGGGTTAGGGTGGGTCAGGGCTATGTTTAGGTTTAGGTTTAGGTTTAGGGATAGGGCTAGGGTTAGGGTTAGCGTTAGTGTTATGGCTAGGGTTAGGGTTAAGTTAGGGTTCGGTTTAGGGTTAGGGTTAGGGTTAGGGATAGGACTAATGTTAGGGTAAGGATTAGGGTTGGGGCTTGGGTTAGGATTAGGTTTAGGTATTCGGCTATGGCTAGTGATAGGGCTAGGTTTAGGGTTAGTGTTAGGCTTAGGGCTAGGGTTAGGATTAGGTTTAGCGCTAGGGTTAGGTTTAGGGCTAGGGTTAGTGTTAGGGTTACGGTTAGGGCTAAGGTTAGGCTTAGGTTTAGGGATAGGTCTAGGGCTAGTGTTAGGTTTAGTGATAGGGCAGGGTTAGGGTTAGGGTTAGGATTAGGGTTAGAGCTAGGGCTAGGGTTAGGGTTAGGTTTAGGGCTAGGGTTAGGTTTATGGCTATGTTTAGGGTTAGCATTAGGGATAGGTCTAGGTTTAGGGTTAGAGTTAGGGTTAGTGCAAGGTTTAAGGTTACTTTTAGGGTTAGGGCTAGGGCTAGGTTTAGGTTTAGGGCTAGGATTAGGGCTAGTGTTAGGGTTAGGGCTAGGTTTAGGGTTAGTGTTAGGTTTAGGGCTAGGGGTAGGGTTAGGGTTAGGGTTAGGTCTAGGGTTAAGTTTAGGTTTAGGTGTAGTGTTAGGGTTAGGTTTAGTGATATGCCTAGGGTTAGGTTTAGGGTGAATGTTAGGGTTAGGGTTAGGCCTAGGGTTAAGTTTAGGGTTAGGTATAGGGCTAGTGTTACGTTTAGTGAAAGGGCTAGGGTTAGGGTTAAGTTTAGGTTTAGGGTTGGTGCTAGGGCTAGGTTTAGGTTTAGGGTTAGGACTAGGTTTAGGGTGAGAGTTAGTGTTAGGGTTGGGGATAGGGCTAGTGCTAGGTTAAGGGTTAGGTTTAAGGGTAGGGTTAGGTTTAGGGTTAGTTCTAGGGTTAGGGTTATCGCTAGAGTTAGGGTTAGGGTTAGGGCTAGGGTTAATATTAGGGTTACGGTTAGGGCTAGGTTTAGGGTTAGGTTTAGGTTTATGGTTAGGGCTAGGGTTATGGTAGGGTTTGGGTTAGGGTTAGGGCTTTGTTCATGGCTAGGGTTAGGTTTCTGCCTAGGGTTAGGGTTAGGCGTAGGGTTAGGGTTAGGGTTAGGGCAAGGATTAGGGCTTGGGTTAGGTTTGGGGTTAGGATTAAGGTTAGGGTTAGTGTTAGGGCTAGGGTTAGGATTAGGGTTAGGCGTAGGTTTAGGGTTAGGTTTTGGGCTAGGGTTAGGTTTACTGTTAGGTTTAGGTCTAGGGTTCGCGTTAGGGTTAGGGTTAAGTTTACGGCTAGCCCTAGAGTTATGGTTAGGGTTAGGGCTAGGGATAGGTTTAGGATTCGGTTTCGGGTTAGGGCTAGGGCTAGAGTTAGGGTTAGGTTTAGGGTGATGGCTAGGGTTAGGGTTAGGCCTAGGGTTAAGTTTAGGGTTAGGGTTTGGCTAGGTTTAGGGTTAGGTTTAGGGTTAGGGCTAGTGTTAGGTTTAGGGCTAGGGTTAGGTTTAGGGTGAGGGCTAGGGTTAGGGTTAGGGTTATGGTTAGGGCTAGGTTTAGGTTTAGGGTTAATTTTAGGGTTAGATTTAGTGTTAGGGTTAGGGTTAGGGTTACTGCTAGGGCTAGGTTTAGGGTTATGGTTAGGGTTAGGGATAGGGCCAGGTCTAGGGCGAGGGTTAGGGTTATGGTTAGGGTTAGGGCTAGGGATAGGGCTATGGCTAGTCTTAAGGTAACGTTTAGGGTTAGGGCTAGGGGTAGTATTTGGGTTAGGGATAGGGCAGGGTTAAGGTTAGGGTTAACATTAGTGTTAGTGCTAGTGCTAGGACTAGGGTTTGGTTTAGAGTTAGGATTAGGGCTAGTGCTCCGGTTAGGGTTAGGCTTAGGCTTAGAGCCAGGGCTAGGTCTAGGACTACAGTTAGACTTATGGGTAGGTCTAGGCTAGTGCTAGGGCTAGGGCTAGAGTTAGGGTTAGGGTTAGGATGACGTTTAGGATTAGGGTTAATGTTAGGGCTATGCTTAGTTTTAGGGCTAGTGTTAGGGTTAGGGCTAGGGCTAGATATGTTTAGGTTTAGGATTAGGGTTAGGGTTAGTGTTAGGGCTAGGATTAGGGTTAGGATTAGCGCTAGGCTTAGGGTTAGTGTTAGGGCTAGGGTTTATGTTAGGATTACGGTTAGGGCTAAGGTTAGGGTTAGTGCTGGGTTAGTGTTAGGGTTAGGGCTAGGTTTAGTGTTACGGTTAGAGCTTGGCTTAGGGTTAGGGCTAGGTCTAGGTTGAGGGCTTAGGGATAGGGTTACGGTTAGGGTTAGGGTTAGGGTAGGGTTTGGGTTAGGGATAGGGTTATGTTCAGGCTTAGGGTTAGGGTTAGGGATAGGGTTAGCGTTAGGGATAGGGCTAGGGTTAGGTTTAGGGCTAGGGTTAGGGTTGGGTTTAGGGCTAGTGTTAGGTTTAGTGTGAGAGGTAGGGTTAGGGTTAGGGCTAGGGTTATGTTTAGGGTTAGGGCTAGTGCTAGGGTTAGGGTTATGGTTAGGGTTAGGGATAGGACTAGTGTTAGGTTAAAGGTTAGGGTTAGGGCTTGGTTTAGGATTAGGGTTAGGTATACATCTATGGCTAGCGATCGGGCTAGGTTTAGGGTTATTGTTAGGCTTAGTGTTAGGGTTAGGTTTAGGGTTATCGCTAGCGTTAGGGTTAGGGTTAGGTCAAGGGTTAATGTTTGGGTTACGGTTAGGGCTAAGGTTAGGCTTAGGGTTAGGGATAGGGCAAGGTTAGGATTAGGGTTAGGATTAGAGTTATGGGTAGGGCTAGGTTTAGGGATAGGTCAAGATTAGGATTACGGTTAGGATTAGAGTTATGGCTAGGGCTAGGGTTAGGGTTAGAGTTCGGGTTAGGTCTAGGGTTTGGTTTACGGCTAGGGAGAGGGTTAGCATTAGGGATAGGTCTAGGGTTAGGGTTAGGGAAAGGGTTAAGGTTAGTTTTAGGGTTAGGGCTTGGGGTAGGGTTAGGGTTAGTTTTAGGGTTAGTGTTAGTGTTAGATTTAGGGTTAGTGTTAGGGTTAGGGCTAGGGTTAGTGTTACGGTTAGAGCTTGGCTTAGGGTTAGGGCTAGGTCTAGGGTTAGGGTTAGGGTGAGGGATAGGGCTATGGTTAGGGTTAGGGTTAGGGCTAGGGTTAGGGCTAGGGTTAGGGTTAAGGCTAAGGATAGGGTTAGGGCTAGGTTTAGTTTTAGGGTTAGGGCTAGGGTTAGTGTTACGGTTAGGGCTTGGCTTAGGGTTAGGGCTAGGTCTAGGGTCATGGTTAGCATGAGGGATAGGTCTAGGGTTAAGGTTAGGGTTAGGGTAGGGTTAGGGTTAGGGATATGGCTATGTTCAGGGTTAGGGTTAAGGTTAGGGATAGGAATATTGTTAGTGTTATGGTTAGGGCTAGGGTTAGCATTAGGGATAGGGCTAGGGTTAGGTTTAGGGCTAGGGTTAGGGTTGGGGTTAGGGCTAGTGTTAGGTTTAGGGTGAGAGGTAGGTTTAGGGTTAGGGCTAGGGTTATGTTTAGGGTTAGGGCTAGTGCTAGGGTTAGGTTTAGGGTTAGTGTTAAGGCTAGGGTTATAGTTAAGGTTAGTGTTAGGATTAGGGATAGGTCAGGGTAAGGGTTAGTGTTGGGATTAGGTCTAGGGTTAGGTTCAAGGTTAGGGATAGTCCTAGGGTTAGCATTAGGGTTATAGTTAGGGCTAGGGTTAGGGTTAGGGTTAGGGCTAGTGTTAGGGTTAGGGTTAGTGCTAAGGTTAGGCTTAGGGTTATGGCTAGGGTTAGGGTTAGGTTTAGGTCTAGGGTTAGGGTTAGGGTTAGTGTTAGGGCTAGGTTTAAGGTTAGGGTTAGTTGTAGGGCTAGGGTTAGTGTTAGGGATAGGTCTAGGGTCAAGGTTAATATTAGGGTTAAGGTTAGGGCTAGGTTTTCAGGTTAGGTTTAGCGTTAGGGTTAGGGTTAGATTTAGGGCTAGTGTTACGGTTATGGTTAGGTTATGTTTAGGGCTAGGGTTAGGGTAAGGCTAGGGCTAGGGTTAGAGTTAGGTTTACGGCTAGGACTAGGACTAAGTTTAGGTTAGAGTTAGGATTTGGGCTAGGGCTACGTCTAGGGTTAGGTTTAGGTTGTGGGTATGGTTAGGTTTAGGTCTGGTGCTAGGCTTAGGGTTAGGGCTAGGGCTAGGGTTAGGTTTAGGGTTAGGGTTAGGGCTAGGGTTACATTTAGGGTAAGTGTTAGGATTAGGGATAGGGCAGGTTAAGGGTTAGTATTAGGGTTATGTCTAGGGTTAGGTTCAGTGTTAGGGATAGGGCTAGGATTAGGGAAAGGGTGAGGGATAGGGCTAGGGTTAGGATTAGGGTTAGGGCTAGGGTTAGTGTTAGGGTTAGGGTTAGGAGTAGGTTTAGGGTTAGGGTTAAGGTTAGGTTTAGGTTTAGGTTTAGGTTTAGGGTTAGGTTTAGGGTTAGGGCTCGGGTTAAGGTTAGGATTAGCACTAGGCTTAGGGTTAGGGTTATTGTTAGGGCTCCGGTTCATTTTAGGGATAGGTTTATGGTTAAGTTTAGTGTTAGGGTTAGGGCTAGGGTTTGGTTTAGGGTTAGGGTTAGGGTTAGGGTTAGGGCTACGGTTAGGGTAAGGACTAGGGTTACGTTTAGGTTTAGGGATAGGTCTAGGGTTAGGGTTAGCGCTAGGGCTAGGGTTAGGGTTAGGGCTAGTGTTAAGGTTAGAGTTAGGGCTAGGTTTAGGTTTAGGTCTAGGGTTAGGTTTAGGTTTAGGGATATGTCTAGGGTTATGGTTAGGGTTAGGGCTCGGGTTAGGGTTAGTGCTAAGGTTAGGGTTAGGGATGGGTCTAGTGTTAGGTTAAGGGTCAGCGTTAGGGCTAGTGTTAGTGTTAGGGTTAGGGAAGGCTTAGGGTTAGGGATAGGGCTAGGTTTATTGTTAGGGTTAGGGTTAGGGCTAGGGTTAGGGTTAGGATTATCGCTAGGTGTAGGGTTATGGTTAGGGTAGGGTTAATGTTAGGATTACGGTTAGGGCTAAGGTTAGGGTTATGGCTAGGTCTAGGGTTATGGTTAGGGCAAGGGCTAGGGTTAGGGTTAGGGTTAGGTCTAGGGTTAGGTTTAGGGCTAGGGTTAGGGATATGGTTAGGGCTTTGTTTAGGTTTAGGTTTAGGGCTAGTGCTAGGGTTAGGGTTAGCGTTAGTGTTATGGCTAGGGTTAGGGTTAGGGTTAGGTTTAGGTTTTGGTTTAGGTTTAGGGTTAGGGGTAGGACTAGTGTTAGGTTAAGGGTTTGGGTTAGGGCTTGGGTTAAGATTAGGGTTAGGTATACGGCTATGGCTAGTGATAGGGCTAGGTTTAGGGTTAGTGTTAGGCTTAGGGCTAGGGTTAGGATTAGGGTCATCGCTATGGTTAGGGTTAGGTTTAGGGCAAGGGTTAATGTTAGGGTTATGGTTAGGGCTAAGGTTAGGCTTAGGGTTAGGGATTTGGCTAGGGCTAGTGTTAGGTTTAGGGATAGGGCAGGGTTAGGGTTAGTGTTAGGATTAGGGCTAGGGCTAGTGTTTGGGTTAGGGTTAGTGTTAGGGCCAGTGTTAGGTTTTGGTTTAGGGTTAGTGCTAGGGTTTGGGTTAGGGTTAGGGTAGAGCTAGGGCTAGGGTTAGCGTTAGGGTTAGGGCTAGGGTTCGGGTTAGGGCTAGAGCTAGTTTTAGGTTTAGGTTTAGGTGTAGGGTTAGGGCTAGGGTTAGGCTTATGGTTAGGGCTAGGGTTAGGTTTAGGGTAAGGGTTAGGGCTAGGGTTCGGGTTAGGATTAGAGTTATGGTTAAGGCTAGGTCTAGGGTTAGGGTTGGTTAGGGATAGGGTTAGGTTTATGGTTAGTGTTAGGGCTAGAGTTATGGTTACGGCTAGGTTTAGGTTTAGGTTTTGGGATCGGGCTATGGTTAGGGTTAGGGCTAGTGTTAGGATTAGGGATAAGGCTAGGTTTAGGTGTAGGTTAATGGTTAGGTTTAGGGCTTGGGTTATGGTTAGGGTTAGGGTTAGGGATAGGACTAGTGTTAGGTTAAGTGTTAGGGTTAGGGCTTGGGTTAGGATTAGGGTTAGGTATACTGCTATGGCTAGTGATAGGGCTATGTTTAGGGTTAGTGTTAGGGTTAGGGATAGGGTTAGGATTAGGTTTATCGCTATGATTAGGGTTATGTTTAGGGCAAGTGTTAATGTTAGGGTTACAGTTAGGGCTAAGGTTAGGGTTAGGGTTAGGGATAGGTCTAGGGCTAGTGTTAGGGTTAGGGCTAGGGCAGGGTTAGGGTTAGGGTTAGGGTTAGGGTTAGGGTTAGTGTTAGGATTAGGGCTAGGGCTAGGGTTTGGATTAGGTTAGGGTTAGGGCTAGGGTTATTGTTAGGGCTAGAGCTAGGGTTAGGGTAAGGTTTAGTGTTAGGGTTAGGGCTAGAGCAAGGTTTAGGGTTCGGTTTAGGGTTAGGGTTAGGGTTAGGGCTAGGGTTAGGGTTAGGGCTAGTGTTAAGGTTAGAGTTAGGGCTAGGTTTAGGTTTAGGGATATGGAGAGGGTTAGATTTTGGTGTAGGGTAAGGGCTCGGTTTAGGGTTAGGTCTAGTGTTAGGTTTAGGTTTAGGGATAGGTCTAGTGTTATGGTTAGCGTTAGGGCTCGGGTCAGGGTTAGTGCTAGGGTTAGCGTTAGGTATGGGTCTAGTGTTAGGTTAAGGGTTAGTGTTAGGGTTAGGGAAGGCTTAGTGTTAGGGATAGGGCTAGGTTTAGTGATAGGGTTAGGGTTAGGATTATCGCTTGGCGTAGGGTTATGTTTAGGGCTAGGGTTAATGTTAGGGTTACGGTTAGGGCTAAGGTTAGGGTTAGGGCTAGGGATAGGACTAGGGTTAGGGATAGGGCTAGGGTTAGGTTTAGGGTTAGGGTTATGGCTAGGGTTAGGGTTAGGGTAAGGGCTAGGGTTAGGGTTAGGGTTAGGTCTAGGGTTAGATTTAGGGCTAGGGTTAGGGATATGGTTAGGGCTTTGTTTAGGTTTAGGTTTAGGGCTAGGGCTATGGTTAGGGTTAGCGTTAGTGTTATGGCTAGGGTTAGGGTTAGGGTTAGGTTTAGGGTTAGGGTTAGGGTTAGGAATAGGACTAGTGTTAGGTTAAGGGTTAGGGTTAGGGCTTGTGTTAGGATTAGGCTTAGGTATACGGCTATGGCTTGTGATAGGGCTAGGTTTAGGGTTAGTGTTAGGCTTAGGGCTAGGGTTAGGATTAGGGTTATCGCTATGTTTAAGGTTAGGTTTAGGGCAAGTGTTTATGTTAGGGTTATGGTTAGGGCTAAGGTTAGGCTTAGGGTTAGGGATAGGGCTATGGCTAGTGTTAGGTTTAGGGCTAGGGCAGGGTTAGGGTTAGGGTTAGGGTTAGGGTTAGTGTTAGTGTTAGGTTTAGGGCTAGGGCTAGGACTAGGGTTTGGGTTAGGGTTAGGGTTAGGGTTAGGGATAGGTTTAGGATTAGGTTTAGGGTTAGGGCTAGGGTTAGTGTTAGGGTTAGGGTTAGGGTTAGAGCTAGGGCTAGGGTTAGGGTTAGGGTTAGGGCTAGGTTTATGGTTAGGGCTAGAGCTAGGGTTAGGGTTAGGTTTAGGTGTAGGGTTCAGTCTAGGGTTAGGTTAGGATTAGGGCTAGGGTTTGGTTTAGTGCTAGGGTACGGGTTAGGGTTAGAGTTATGGTTAAGGCTAGGGCTAGGGTTAGGGTTAGGGATAGGGTTAGGTGTATGGTTAGTGTTAGGGCTAGTGTTATGGTTACGGCTAGGTTTAGGTTTAGGTTTTGGAATCGGGCTAGGGTTTGGGTTAGGGTTAGTGTTAGGAATAAGGCTAGGGTTAGGTTTAGGTTAAGGGTTAGGTTTAGGGCTTGGGTTAGGGTTAGGGTTGGGTTTTAGTATAGGTTTAGGTTTACGGTTAGGTCTAGGGTTAGGTTTAGTTTTAGGGATAGGTCTAGGTTTAGGGTTAGGGTTAGGGCTCGGGTTAGAGTTAGTGCTAAGGTTAGGGTTAGGGATGGGTGTAGTGTTAGGTTAAGGGTTAGCGTTACGGCTAGGGTTAGTGTTAGATTAGGGAAGGCTTAGGGTTAGGGTTAGGGCTAGGTTTATTTTAGGGTTAGGGTTAGGGCTAGGTTTAGGGTTAGGATTATCGCTTGGCTTAGGGTTATGGTTAGGGCTAGGGTTAGTATTAGGGTTACGGTTAAGGCTAAGGTTAGGGTTAGGGCTAGGGCTAGGATTAGGGTTAGGGATAGGGCTAGGATTAGGGTTAGGGATAGGGCTAGGGTTAGGGTTAGCGTTAGTGTTATGACTGGGGTTAGGGTTAAGGTTAGGTTTAGGTTTAGGGTTAGGGTTAGGGTTAGGAATAGGACTAGTGTTAGGTTAAGGGTAGGCTTAGGGCTTGGGTTAAGATTAGGGTTAGGTATAAGGCTATGGCTAGTGATAGGGCTAGGTTTAGGGTTAGTGTTAGGCTTAGGACTAGGGTTAGGATTAGGGTTATCGCTATGCTTAGGGTTAGGTTTAGGGCAAGTGTTAATGTTAGGGTTATGGTTAGGGCTAATGTTAGGCTTAGGGTTAGGGATTTGGCTAGGGCTAGTGTTAGGGTTAGGGCTAGGGCAGGGTTAGGGTTAGGGTTAGGGTTAGTGTTAGGATTAGGGCTAGGGCTAGGGTTTGGGTTAGGGTTAGGGTTAGGGTTAGGGTTAGGGCTAGGGTTAGGTTTAGGTTTAGGGTTAGGGCTAGGGTTAGGGTTAGGGTTAGGGTTAGAGCTAGGGCTAGGGCTAGGGTTAGGGTTAGGGCTAGGGTTAGGGTTAGGGCTATAGCTAGGTTTAGGTTTAGGTTTAGGTGTAGGGTTAGGGCTAGGGTTAGGCTTAGTGTTAGGTCTAGGGTTAGGTTTAGGGTAAGGGTTAGGGTTAGGGTCGGGTTAGGGTTAGAGTTATGGTTAAGGCTATGGCTAGGGTTAGGGTTAGGGTTAGGGATAGGGTTAGGTTTATGGTTAGTGTCAGGGCTAGGGTTATGGTTACGGCTAGGTTAGGTTTAGGTTTTGGGATCGGGCTAGGGTTAGGGTTAGGGTTAGGGTTAGGGATAAGGCTAGGGTTAGTTTTAGGCTAAGGGTTAGGTTTAGGGCTTGGGTTAGGGTTAGTGTTAGGGTTGGGTTTAAGTATAGGTTTTGGTTTAGGGCTAGGTTTAGGGTTAGGTCTAGGGTTAGGTTTCGGTTTAGGGATAGGTCTAGGGTTAGGGTTAGTGTTAGGCCTCGGGTTAGGGTTAGTGCTAGGGTTAGGGTTAGGGATGGGTCTAGTGTTAGGTTAAGGGTTATCGTTAGTGCTAGTGTTCGTGTTAGGGTTAGGGAAGGCTTAGGGTTAGGGATAGGGCTAGATTTAGTGTTAGGGTTAGGGTTAGGGCTAGGGTTAGGGTTAGGATTATCACTAGGCTTAGGGTTATGGTTAGGGCTAGGGTTAATGTTAGGGTTACGGTTAGGGCTAAAGTTAGGGTTAGGGCTAGGGCTAGGATTAGGGTTAGGGATAGGGCTAGGGTTATGGTTAGGGCAAGGGAAAGGGCTAGGGTTAGGTTTAGGGTTAGGTCTAGGGTTAGGTTTAGGGCTAGGTTTAGGGATATGGTTAGGGCTTTGTTTAGGTTTAGGTTTAGGGATAGTGCTAGGGTTAGGTTTAGCGTTAGTGTTATGGCTAGGTTTAGGTTTAGGGTTAGGGTTAGGGATAGGACTAGCGTTAGGTTAAGGGTTAGGGTTAGGGCTTGGGTTAGGATTAGGGTTAGGTATACGGCTATGGCTAATGATAGGGCTATGTTTAGGGTTAGTGTTAGGCTTAGGGCTAGGGTTAGGATTAGGTTTATCGCTATGTTTAAGGTTAGGTTTAGGGCAAGGGTTAATGTTAGGGTTACAGTTAAGGCTAAGGTTAGGCTTAAGGTTAGGGTTAGGGCTAGGGCTAGTGTTGGTTTTACGGTTAGTGTTCGGGCTAGGGTTAGGGTTAAGGCTAGGGTTAGTGTTATGATTAGGTATAGGGTTAGGGTTAGTGTTAGTGTTAGGGCTAGGGTTAGTGTTATGATTAGTGATAGGGCTATGGTTAGTGTTAGGGTTAGGGCTAGGGTTAGGTTTAGGGTTAGCGTTAGGGTTATGGATAGATTTGTATTAGGGTTAGGGTTAGGGCTAGTGTTAGGGTTAGGGTTAGGATTAGGGATAGGACTAGGGCTATGGTTAGGTTTAGGGTTAGGGCTAGCGTTAGGTTCGGGCTAGGGTTAGGGTTAGGCTTAGGGATAGGTCTAGTGTTAGGGTTAGGTTTAGGGTTAGGGTTAGGGCTAGGTTAGGGTTAATGTTATGGCTAGGGATAGGGTTATGGCTAGGGTTAGTGTTAGGATTAGGGATAGGGCAGGGTTAGGGTAGGATTAGTGCTAGGGCTAGGGTTAGGTTTAGGTTTAGTCCTAGGGCTAGATCTCGGCTAGTGTTCCTGTTAGGATTAGGGCTAGGGCTATGTCTAGGGTTAGGGTTAGAGCTAGGGTTAGGTTTAGAGCTAGGGTTGGGGTTAGGGTTACGGCTAGGGTTAGGTTTAGGGTTAGGGTTAGGGCTAGGTTTAAGGTTATGGCTAGGTTTAGGGTTAGGGATAGGGTTTGTTTTAGTGTTAGGGTTAGGGTTAGGGTAGGTTAAGGGTTAGGGTTAGGGCTTGGGTTAGGGTTAGGGTTAGGTTTAGGGCTAGGGTTAGCGTTAGGTTTAGGACTAGGGTTAGGGTTAGGGTTAGGGTTAGTTTTAGTGCTAGGGCTAGGGTTAGGTTTAGGTTTAGTCCTAGGGCTAGGGCTCGGCTAGGGTTTGTGCTAGGACTAGGGCTAGGGCTATGTCTAGGTTTAGGGTTAGAGCTAGGGTTAGGGTAGGAGCTAGGGTTAGGTTTAGGGATAGGGCTAGGTTTAGGGCTAGGGTTATGTTTATGGCTAGGTTTAGATTTAGATTTAGGGTAGGGCTAGGGTTACGTTAGGGTTAGGGTTAGGGCTATGGTTAGGGGTAGGTTAAGTGTTAGGGTTAGGGCTTGGGTTAGGGTTTAGTGTTAGGGTTAAGGAAAGTGTTAGGTTTAGGGCTAGGGTTAGGGGTAAGGCTAGGTTTTGGCTTAGGGATAGGGTTATGGTTAGGCCTAGGATTAGGTTAGGGTTAGGGTTAGGGATAGGGCTAGTGTTAGATTTAGTTTTAGGGTTAGGGCTTGGGTTAGGGTTAGGGTAAGGTGTACGGCTAAGGTTAGGGTTAGTGTTAGGGCTAGGGTTAGGGTTAGGTCTAGGGTTAGTGTTAGGATTAGTGATAGGGTTAGGGTTAGGGTTAGGGTTAGGTTTAGAGTTAGGGTTGGTTTTAGGGTTAGGGATAGATTTGGGTTAGGAATAGTGTTAGGGCTAGTTTTAGGGTTAGGGCTAGTGTCAGTGTTAGGATTAGGGATAGGGCTAGTGTTAGGGTTAGGGCTAGCGTTAGTTTTAGGGCTAGGGTTAGGGTTAGGCTTAGGGATAGGGCTAGGGTTAGGGTTAGGGTTAGGTTTAGGGTTAGTGCTTGGTTAGGGTTAGTATTAGGGCTAGGGTTAGGTGTAGGGATAGGGCTACTGTTAGGTTAAGCGTTAGGGTTAGGGCTAGGGTTAGGGTTAGGGTTAGGGCTAGCGTTAGGTTTAGGATTAGTGTTAATGTTAGTGTTAGGGATAGATTTGGGTTAGGGTTAGGTTTAGGGCTAGTGTTAGGGTTAGGATTAGGGATAGGACTAGGGCTATTGTTAGGGTTAGTGTTAGGGCTAGGGTTAGGTTTAGGTCTAGGGTTAGGGTTAGGGTTAGGGATAGGGCTTGGTTGGGGTTAGGGTTAGGGTTATGGTTAGCGTTAGGGTTTGGGTTAGGGCTAGGGTTACGTTTAGGGCTGGGTTAGTGTTAGATTTAGGGATAGGGCTAGTGTTAGGTGAAGAGTTAGAGTTAGGGTTAGGTATATGTCTAGGGTTTGGGATAGGGCTTGGTTTAGGGTTTTGGTTAGGGTTACGGTTAGGGTTAGCGCTAGGGTTAGGGTTAGTGTTAGGGCTAGTGTTAATGTTAGGGTTACGGTTAGTCTAAGATTAGGGTTAGGGTTAGGGTTAGGGTTAGGGCTAGGGCTAGGTCTAGGATTAGTGTTAGGGATAGTTCTAGTACTAGGGCTATGGCTACGGCTAGGTTTAGGGTAAGGGTTAGGGTAGGGCTAGGTTTAGGGTTAGGGTCAGGGCTAGGGTTTGCGTTAGGTTTAGTGCTATGGTTGGGGTTAGGGTTAGGGTTAGGGCTAGGGCTAGGGCTAAGTCTAGGGTTAGGGTTAGGGTGAGGAATAGGGCTAGAGTTAGGGTTAGTGTTAGGTCTAGGGCTAGGAATAGGGTTAGTGTTAGGATTAGGGCTAGGTCTAGGGCTAAGGTAATGTTTAGGGTAGGATTAGTTCTAGGGCTAGGTCTAGGGTTAGGGTCAGTGTTAGGTCTAGTACTAGGGCTATGGCTATGGCTAGATTTAGTGCTATTGTTAGGGTTAGGGTAGGGCTAGGAATAGGGTTAGGGTTAGGGCTAGGGTTAGGGATAAATTTGAGTTAGGGTTAGGTTTAGGGCTAGTGTTAGGGTTAGGGTTAAGATTAGGGATATGACTAGGGCTATGGTTAGGGTTAGGGTTAGGTTTAGGGCTAGGAATAGAGCTAGGGTTAGGTTTAGGGCTAGGAATAGGGCTAGGTTAGGGTTAGGGTTATTGTTAGGTTTAGGGCTAGGGTTGGGTTTAGGGTTAGGTTTAGGGCTAGGGTTAGGTTTAGGGCTAGGGTTAGAGTTACGGTTAGGTATAGGGTTGGGGTTAGTGTTAGGGTTTGTTTTAGTGCTAGTGCTAGTGTTAGGTTTAGGTTTAGGCCTAGGGCTAGGGCTCGGCTAGTGTTTGTGTTAGGATTAGGTCTAGGGCTAAATCTAGGGTTAGGGTTAGAGCTAGGGTTAGGGTTAGAGCTAGGGTTAGGGTTAGGGATAGGGCTAGGGTTAGGTTTAGGGTTAGGGTTAGGGCTAGGGTTATGTTTACGGCTAGGTTTAGTTTTAGGTTTAGGGATAGGGCTAGGGTTAGGGTTAGGTCTAGGGCGAGGATTAGGGTTTTTGTTAGAGCTAAGGTTAGTTTTAGGGCTAGGGTTAGTGTTAGGGATAGGGCTAGGGTTAGGTTTCGTGTTAGGGTTATGGTTAGGTTTAGGCCTAGCTGTACGATTAGGTTTAGGGCTAGGATTAGAGTTAGGGTTAGTGCTAGGGCTAGGGTTAGTTTTATTTTAGGCCTAGAACTAGATTTGCGTTAGGGTTAGTGTTAGGTTAGGGCTGGTGTTAGGGTTAGGGTTAGGATTTGGGTTAGGACTAGGGCTATAGTTAGTTTTAGGGTTATGGTTCTGGTTAGGTTTGCGGCTAGGGTTAGGGTTAGGGTTAGGGATAGGGCTAGGGTTTGGCTTAGGGTTCGAGTTAGGGTTAGGCCTAGGGTGACGTTTAGGGCTGGGATTAGGGTTAGTGTTAGGGCTAGGGTAGGGTTAGGGTTATGAATAGGTCTAGGGGTAGGGCTAGGGTTAGTGTTAGGATTATGGCTCGGGCTACGTTTAGGTTTAGGTTTAGGGATAGGTATAGGGTTAGGGTGAAGGTTAGGGCTAGGGTTAAGGTTAGGGTTAGGGTTAGGAATAGGGCTAGTGTTAGATTAAGTTTTAGGGTTAGTGCTTGGGTTATGGTTAGGGCTAGGGTTACAGTTACGATTAGGGATAGGGCTAGGGTTAGTGTTAGGGTTAGTGTTAGGGTTAGGTCTAGGTTTAGTGCTAGGGTTAGGGTTAGGGCTAGGTCTTGGGTTAGGTTTAGGTTTAGTGCTAGCACTAGGGATAATGTTAGAATTAGGGTAGGATTAGGGCTAGGGCTAGTTCTAGGGTTACGTTTAGGGTTAGGACTAGTACTTGGGTTATGGCTGCTGCTAGGTTTAGGGTCAGGGTTAGGGTTAGGGCTAGGGTTTGCATTAGGTTTAAGGCTAGGGTTGGGTTCAGGGTTAGGGTTAGGGGTAGGGCTTGTGCTAGGTCTAAGGTAAGGGTTAGGGTTAGAGTTAGGGTTAGGTCTAGGTCTAGGTCTAGGTTTTGTGTTAGGATTAGTGCTAGGCCTAGGGCTAAGGTAATATTTAGGGTAGGATTAGGGCTAGGGCTAGGTCTAGTGTTAGGGTTAGGTTTATGTCTAGTACTAGGGCTATGGCTACAGCTAGGTTTAGTGTTAGGTTTAGGGTTAGGGTAGGGCTAGGGATAGGGTTAGGGTGAAGGCTAGGGTTAGGGTTAGGGTTAGGACTAGGGATAGGGTTAGGGTTAGGGTTAGGGTTAGGGTTAGGGTTAGTGTTAGGGCTAGGGTTAGGGTTAGGGCTAGGGTTAGGGTTAGGGTTAGGTTTAGGGATAGGGCTAGTTTAGGTTTATGGTTAGGGTTAGGGCTTAGGTTAGGGTTAGGGTTTGGTATAGGGCTATGGTTTGGGATAGGGCTAGGTTTAGGGTTATTGTTATGGTTATTACTAGGGTAAGTGTTAGGGTTAGCGCTAGGCTTAGGGTTAGGGTTAGGGCTATGGTTAGTTTTAAGGATAGGCCTTGGGTTAGGGTTAGGGTTAGGGTTAGGGTTAGGGTTAGAGCTACGGTTAGGTTAGGGCTAGGGTTAGGTTTAGGTTTAGAGTGAGTGCTAGTGCTAGGGTTAGTGGTAGGTTAAGTTTAGGGCTATGGCTAGTGTTAGTATTAGGATTAGGGCTAGCGCTAGGGTTAGGGTTTGGGTTAGGGCTAGGGCTAGGGTTAGGTTTTGGGCTAGGGCTAGGGTTGGGTTCAGGTTTAGGGGTATGTCTAGGGTTAGGGCTAGGGATAGTGTTACAGTCAGGGTTTAGGCTAGGTTTAGGTTTAGGTCTATGTTTAGGCTTAGGGTTAAGATTAGGACTTGAGTTAGTGTTATGCTTAGGGTTACGGCTAGCGTTAGGGTTACATTTAGGGCTAGGGTTAGGGTTAGAGTTAGGGCTAGGGATAGGGTTAGGGTTAGGGCTAGGGATAGGGTTAGGCTTAGCGTTAGGGTTAGGGTTAGGGCTAGGGCTTGGTTTAGGTTTAGGGTTAGGGTTTGGGCTATGACCAGGGCTATGGCTACGGCTAGGTTTAGTGTTAGGGTTAGATATAGGGCTAGGGTTAGGATTAGGCTTAGGACTAAGGTTAGCGTTAGGGTTAAGTTTAGGGTTAGGGTTAGGGTTAGTGTTTTTGTTAGGGTTACGGTTAGGGTTAGGGCTAGGGGTAGGGTTAGGGTCTGGTTTAGGGCTAGGGCCATGTCTAGGGTTAGGGCTAGGATTAGGGTTAGGGTTAGGGCTAGGGCTAGGGTTTGGGTTAGGTTTAGGGTTAGGGCTAGGGTTACAGTTAGGGTTAGTGTTAGGATTAGGAATAGTTCTAGGGTTAGCGTTAGTGTTAGGGTTAGTTCTAGGGGTGTGGTCAGGGTTAGGGTTAAGGCTAGGGTTAGGGCAAGGGTTAGCTTTAGGTTTAGGTTGAGGGCTCTTGCTAGGGTTAGTGTTAGGTTAAGTTTAGGGCTATGGCTAGTGTTAGTATTAGGATTAGGGCTAGCGCTAGGGTTAGGGTTTGGGTTAGGGCTAGGGCTAGGGTTAGGTTTTGGGCTAGGGCTAGTGTTGGGTTTAGGGTTAGGGGTAGGGCTAGGTTTAGGGCTAGGGATAGGGTTATGGTCATGGTTTAGGCTAGGGTTAGGTTTAGGTCTATGTTTAGGTTTAGGGTTAAGAATAGGACTAGGGTTAGTGTTAGGGTTAGGGTTACGGCTAGCGTTAGGGTTACATTTAGGGCTAGGGTTAGGGTTAGAGTTAGGGCTAGGGATAGGGTTAGGGTTAGGGGTAGGGCTAGGTTTAGCCTTAGTATTAGGGTTAGGGTTAGGGCTAGGGCTTGGTTTAGGTTTAGGGTTAGGGTTTGGGCTATGACCAGGGCTATGGCTACGGCTAGGTTTAGTGTTAGGGTTAGATATAGGGCTAGGGTTAGGATTAGGCTTAGGACTAGGGTTAGGGTTAGGGTTAGGGTTAGTGTTAGGGTTACGGTTAGCGTTAGGGCTGGGGTAGGGTAAGGGCCAGGTCTAGCACTAGGGCCATGTCTAGGGTTAGGGCTAGGGTTAGGGTTAGGGTTACGGCTTGGGTTAGGTTTAGGGCTAGGGCTAGCGTTAGGGT
Source organism: Sylvilagus bachmani (assembly GCA_015711505.1). NCBI lineage: Eukaryota > Metazoa > Chordata > Mammalia > Lagomorpha > Leporidae > Sylvilagus > Sylvilagus bachmani. Next base: position 92,169 of record JADBBT010000130.1, read on the forward strand.
TAGGGTTAGCGTTAGGGCTAGTGTTAAGGTTAGGTTTAGGGGTAGAGCTCGGGTTAGCGTCAGGTATAGGGCTAGTGTTACGGTTATCATAAGGGTTAGGATTAGGGCTAGGGCTAGGGCTAGGTTAGGTTTAGGTTTACGGTTAGGCTTAGGTTTAGGGTTATTGTTAGGGTTTAGTTTTTGGGCTAGGGTTAGGTTTAGTGCTAGGGTTAGGATTAGGTCTGGCTCCGGGTCTAGGGTTAGGGTTAGGGTAAGGTCAGGGACTAGGGCTATGGCTACGGCTAGGTTTAGTGTTAGGTTTAGGGTAGTGTTAGGGTTAGGGTTAGGGCTAGGGTTAGCATCAGGTTTAGGGCTAGGGTTGGGGTTATGGTTAGGGTTAGAGCTAGGGCTAGTGCTAGGTCTAGTGTTAGGGTTCGGGTGAGGAATAGGGCTATGGATAAGGTTAAGGTTATGTCTAGGGCTAGGTAGGGTTATTGTTAGGGTTAGGGCTAGGGCTAGGGTAAGGGTTAGGGTTAGGGCTAGGGTTAAGATTAGGTTTAGGGTTAGAGCTAGGAGTAGTGTTAGGGTTAGGGTTAGGTCTTTGGCTAGGTTTAGGTTTTGGGTTAGTGTTAGATTTAGGGGTAGGGTTAGGGTTAGGGCTAGGGTTAGGGTTAGGCTTAGGGCTAATGTAGGGTTAGTGTTAGGGTTAGGGTTAGGCTTAGAGCTAGGGCTAGGTCTAATCCTAGTGTTAGGTCTAGGGCTAGGGTTATGCTTAGGGCTAGGGCTAGGGTTACGGTTAGGTCTAGGGCGAGGTCTAGGTTCAGTCTTATGATTAGGGCTAGGGCTAGGGTTAGTGTTAGGGTTTGGACTAGGGTTAGGCTTAGGGCTAGGGTTAGGGTTAGGGTTAGGGCTATGGTTAGGTTTAGGGATAGGGCTAGTGTTAGGTTTAGGGCTAGGGTTAAGGTTAGGGTTAGGGTTAGGTTTAGGACTTGGGTTAGTGTTCGGGCTAGGGTTACGGCTAGGGATCGGGTTAGGTTTGGGTTAGGGCGAGGCCTGGGCTAGGGTTAGCTTTAGGTTTATGGTGAGTGCTAGGGCTAGGGTTAGTGTTATGGTTAGGGCTAGGGCTAGGGCTAGGGATAGTGTTAGGATTAGGGCATGGGCTAAGTCTAGGGTTAGTGTTATGATAGGAATAGGCATAGGGCTAAGGCTAGGGCTGAGGCTGGGCTAGAGCTAGGTCTAGGGTTAGGGTTAGGGTTAGGGCCAGTGTTAGGGTTAGGGTTAGTGTTTGGTTATGTCTATGGCCAGTGCTAGGGTTAGGGTTAGGTTTAGGGCTAGGGTCAGGGCTAGGGTTAGGGCTAGGGTTAGTGCTAGGGCTAGGGTTAGGTTAGGGTTAGCAATAGGGTTAGGGTTAGGGCTAGGATTACAGTTAGGGTTAGTGTTACGGATAGTGTTAGGGCTAGGAATAGGGTTAGTTTAGGGTTTGGGTTAGGTTTACGTTTAGGGCTATGGTTAGGTTTAGGGTTAGGGATAGGGCTAGTGTTAGGTTTATGGTTAGGGTTAGGGCTAGTGTTAGGGTTAGTTTTAGGGCTAGGATTAGGGTTAGGGTTAGGGCTAGGATTAGGGTTAGGGTTAGGGCTATTTTTAGGGTTAGCTTTAGGGCTAAGGTTAGTGTTAGTGTTAGGGTTAGGGTTAGGGCTAGGTTTAGGGATAGCGATAGGGATAGGGATAGTTTAGGTTTAGGGTTTGGGTTAGGGCAAGTGTTATGGTTAGGGCTAGGATTAGGTTTAGGTTTAAGGATGGAGATAGGGTTAGGGTTAGGGTTAGGGTTAGGGTTAGGGCTAGGGTTTGGGTTAGGGTTAGGGTTAGGGTTAGGTTTAATGTTAGGGATAGGGCTAGTGTTAGGTTAACGTTCAGGGTTAGGGCTTGGGTTAGGGTTAGGGTTAGGTATACGGCTAGGGTTAGGGATAGGGATAGGTTTAGGGTTAGGGTTAATGTTAGGGCTAGGGTTAGGTTTAGGGTTAGTGCAAGGGTTAGTTCTAGTACTAGGGCTATGGCTACGGCTAGGTTTAGGGTTAGGTTTAGTGTAGATCTAGGGTTAGGGTTAGGGTTAGGGCTAGGGTTAGCTTTAGGGTTAGGCTAGTGTTCGGGTTAGGGTTAGGGTTAGAGCTAGGGCTAGGGTTAGGGTTAGGCTTATGCTTAGGTCTAGGGTAGGGCTAGGACTAGGGTTAGGCTTAGGGCTAGGTCTTGGTTATGGCTAGGGCTAGGGCTAGGTTTAGGGTTAGGATTAGGTTTAGGATTAGGGTTAGTGTTAAGGCTAGGCTTAGGTTTAGGGCTAGTGTTAGGGCTAGGGCTTGGACTAGGGTTATGGTTTGGCTTATGCTTAGGTCTAGGTTTAGGGCTAGGACTAGGGTTAGGCTTAGGGCTAGGGATAGGGCTCGGGTTAGGGTCAGGGTTAGGGTAGATCTAGGGTTAGGTTTAGGGATAGGTTTAGGTTTAGGGTTAGGGTTAGGGCTAGGATTAGGTTTAGGCTTATGGTTAGGTTTAGGTCTAGGGTTAGGGTTATGGTTGGGTGTTGGGTTTGCGTTAGGGCTAGGGCTAGGTTTAGGTTTAGGTTTAGGGCTAGGGCTAGGGCTAAGGTTATCTTTAGGGTTAGGATCTGGCTAGGGCTAGGTCTAGGGTTAGGGTTAGGGTTAGGTCTAGTACTGGGGCTATGACTACGGCTAGTTTTAGGTTTAGGGTTAGTGTAGGGCTAGGGTTAGGGTTAGGTTAGGGCTAGGTTTGTGGTTAGGGTTAGGGTTAGAGGTTGGGCTAGGGCTAGGTTTACCTTAAGTTTAGGGTGAGGGCTAGGGCTAGGATTAGGGTTAGTGTTAGGTCTAGGGCTAGGGCTAGGGTTAGTGTTAGGATTAGGGCTAGGGCTAGGGTTAGGGTTAGCGTTAGTGTAGGGCTAGGGTTAGGTTTAGGGCTTGGGCTAGGTTTGGGTTTAGGCTTATGGTTAGGGCTAGGGTTAAGATTAGGCTTATGGCTAATGCTAGGGCTGGTGCTAGGGCTAGAGCTAGGGCTAGGGTTAGGGTTAGGGCTAGTGCTAGTGTTAGGGTTAGGCTTAGGCTTAGATCTAGAGCTAGGGCTTGGACTAGGGTTAGGCTTAGGGCTAGGTCTAGGTTAGGGTTAGTGCTAAGACTAGGGTTAGGGTTAGCATTAGGGTTAGTGTTAGGACTAGGCTTAGGTTTAGGGCTAGTGTTAGGTTTATGGCTAGGTCTAGGGTTAGGGTTAAGTTAAGGATTAGGGTTAGGGTTATGGCTAGGGCTAGGGCTAGGGTTAGTGTTAGGTTTAGGTCTAGAACAAGGACTATGGCTATGGTTATATTTAGGGTTCGCGTTATGGCTAGGCCTAGGGTTAGGGTCAGTGTTAGGGCTAGGGTCAGCGTTAGGGTTAGGACCACGGTTGCGGATAGGGTTAGGGTTAGGTCTAGGACTACGGTTTGTGTTAGTTCAGGTTTAGAGTGAGGGCTAGGGCTACGGTTAGGGTTACGGTTAGGTCTAGGTCTAGGCCTACGGTTAGGGTTAGGCTTAGGGCTAAGGCTAGGGCTGGAGCTTGGGCTAGAGCTAGCGTTAGGGTTAGGTTTAGGGCTAGTTCTAGGGTTAGGGTTAGGCTTAGGCTTAGGTCTAGGTCATGGGCTAGGGCTAGGGTTAGGTCTAGGGCTAGGGTTATGCTTAGGGCTAGGGCTAGTATTAGGGCTAGGGCTAGGGCTAGCGTTAGGGTTATGATTAGGGCTAGTGCTAGGGTTTGGTTTACGGTCAGGGCTAGGGTTAGGGCAAGGGTTAGGTTTAGGGCTAGAGTTAGGGTTAGGGTTAATGCTAGGGTTAGGGTTAGGGATAGGGCTAGGGTTAGGGTTAGGGTTAGGGTTAGGGCTAGGGCTAGGGTTAGGTTTAGGGTCATTTTTAGGTTAGGGCTTGGGCTAGGGTTAGGTTATGGCTAGGGTTTGGGTTAGGTTTAGGGTGATTGCTAGGGCTAGGGTTAGGGTTAGGGTTAGGGCTAGGGCTAGTGTTAGGATTAGGGTTAGGGCTAGTGTTATGTTTAGGACTAGGGTTAGGGTTAGGGCTAGAATTAGGGTTAGGGTTAGGGATAGGGTTGTGATTATTGTTAGGGTTAGGGCCAGGGATAGGGTTAGCTTTAGGTTTAGGGTGAGTGCTAGGGCTAGGTGTAGGGTTAAGGTTAAGGCTACATCCAGGGTTAGGGTTAGGGATAGAGTTAGGGTTAGGGTTATTGCTAGGATTAGGGTTAGTGTTAGTGTACGTGTTATGGATAGGGATAGGGTTAGTTTTAGGTCTAGGGTTTGTGTTAGGGCTAGGGTTACGGTTAGGACTAGGACTAGGGTTTGGGTTAGTGTCAGGGTTAGGGATAGGGTTAGGGCTAGTGGTAGGGTTAGGGTTAGGGCTAGCATTAGTGTTAGGGTTAGTGCTAGGGCTAGGGTTAGGTTTAGGTTTAGGCCTAGAGCTAGATTTGTGTTAGGCTTAGGGTTAGGGTTAGGGTTAGGGTTAGGGCTAGTGCTAGGGTTAGGGTTAGACATAGGCTTAGGGCTAGGGCGAGGGTAGGGCTAGGGATAGGTCTAGGGCTAGGGTTATGCTTAGGTCTAGGGCTAGTATTAGGTCTAGGGCTAGGGCTAGCGTTAGGGTTATGATTAGGGCTAGGGCTAGGGTTTGGGTTACGGTTAGGGCTAGGGTTAGGGCAAGGGGTAGGTTTAGGGCTGGAGTTAGAGTTAGTGTTAGTGCTAGGGTTAGGGATAGGGCTAGGATTAGGGTTAGGGTTAGGGTTAGGGCTAGGGCTAGGGTTAGGTTTAGGGTTATTGTTAGGTTAGGGCTTGGGCTAGGGTTAGGTTTAGGTTTAGGGTGAGTGCTAGGGCTAGGGTTAGGGTTAGGGTTAGGGCTAGGGCTAGGGTTAGGATTAGGTTTAGGGCTAGGGTTAGGTTTAGGGCTAAGGTTAGGAGTAGGGCTAGAATTAGGGTTAGGGTTAGGGATAGGGTTGAGGTTTTTGTTAGGGTTAGGTTAGGGCTAGGGCTAGGATTAGCTTTAGGTTTAGGGTGAGTGCTAGGGCTAGGGTTAGGGTTAGGGCTAGCGCTAGGGTTAGGGTTAGGGTTAGGGCTAGGGTTAGGGTTAGGGCTAGAATTAGGTTTAGCTTTAGGGATAGGGTTGGGGTTATTGTTAGGGTTAGGGCTTGGCTAGGGCTAGGATTAGCTTTAGGTTTAGGGTGAGTGCTAGTGTTAGGTTAAGGCCTAGGGTTAGGGCTAGGGCTAGGGTAGGTTTAGGGTTAGGGCTAAGGTTAAGTTTAGGGCTAGGGTTATGCATAGTGTTAGGGCTAGGGTTTGTGTTAGTGTTAGGGTTAGGGAGAGGGTTAGGGCTAGCGGTAGGGTTAGGGTTAGGGCTAGGAATAGGGTTAGGGTTAGTGCTAGCTCTAGGGTTAGGTTTAGGTTTAGGCCTAGGTCTAGGGCTTGGCTAGGGTTCGTGTTAGGATTAGGGCTAGGGCTAGGTCTAGGGTTAGGGTTAGAGCTAGGGTTAGGGTTAGGGATAGGGCTAGGGTTAGGTTTAGGGTTAGGGTTAGGGCTAGGGTTAGGGTTAGGGATAGGGCTAGGGTTAGGTTTAGGGTTAGGGCTAGGCATAGGGTTGGGGATAGGGATAGGGTTAGGGTTAGGGCTAGGGTTAGGGTTAGGGCTAGGGTTAGGGTTAGGGTTAATTATAGCATTGGGGTTAGGGTTAGGGTTAGGGCTAGGGCTAGGACTAGGGTTAGGGTTAGGGCTAAGGTTAGGTTTAGGGCTTGGGTTAGGGTTAGGGCTAGGGCTAGGGTTTGGGTTAGGGCTAGGGTTAGGGATAGGGTTAGGACTAGCAGTAGAGTTAGGGATTGGGCTAGGATTACTGTAGGGTTAGTGCTAGGGCTAAGGTTAGGTTTAGGTTTAGGCCTAGAGCTAGATTTGCGTTAGGCTTAAGGTTAGGGTTAGAGTTAGGACTGTTGTTAGGGTTAGGGTTACGATTAGGGTTAGGACTAGGGCTATTGTTAGGGTTAGGGTTAGGGCTAGGTTTAGGTTTACAGATAGGGTTAGGGTTAGGGCTCGGCCTGGGCTAGGGTTAGCTTTAGGTTTAGGGTGAGTGCTAGGGCTAGGGTTAGTGTTAGGGTTAGGTTTTAGGGCTAGGGTTAGGGCTAAGATTAGGTTTAGGTTTAGGGTTATGGTTAGGGCTAGGTCTAGGGTTATGGTTAGGGTTAGGGTTAGGGTTAGGTTTAGGCCTAGGGTTAGTGTTAGGGTTAGGGATAGGGCTAGGGTTAGGGCTAGGATTAGGTTTAGGTTTAGGGTTACGGTTAGGGCTAGGGTTAGGGTTAGGGCTAGTGCCAGGGTTAGGGTTAGGGTTAGGTTTAGGGCTAGGGTTAGGGTTAGGTTTAGGGCTAGGGTTAGGGTTCGGGTTAGGGTTAGGTTAAGGTCTAGGGTTAGGTTTAGGGATAGGGAGAGGGCTAGGGTTAGGGTTAGGCTTAGGGTTAGTGTTAGTGTTAGGTTTAGGCCTATGGTTAGTGTTAGGATTAGTGATAGGGCTATGGTTAGGGCTAGGATTAAGTTTAGCTTTAGGGTTATGATTAGGTCTAAGTTTAGGGTTAGGGTTATGGCTAGGGCTAGGGTTATGGTTACGGTTAGGGCTAGTGCTAGGGTTAGGGTTAGGTTTATGGTTAGTGCTAGGGTTAGGTTTAGATCTAGGGTTAGGTTTAGGGTTAGGGAGAGAGCTAGGGTTAGTGTTAGGGTTAGGGTTAGGGATAGGGCTAGGTTTAGGGTAAGTGTTAGGGTTAGGGATAGGGTTTCCGCTAGCGTTAGGGTTAGGGTTATTGCCAGGATTAGGGTTAGTGTTAGTGCTAGGGCTAGGGTTAGGTTTAGGTTTAGGCTTAGAGCTAGATTTGCGTTATGGTATAGGGTTAGGGTTAGCGTTAGGTTAGGGTTAGGGTTAGAGCAATGGTTAGGGTTAGGTTTAGGGTTAGTGCTAGGGTTAGATTCAGGGCTATGTTTAGGGTTAGTGTTAGGAATAGGTCTAGGTTTAGGGTTAGGTTTAGGGCTAGGTTTAGGGTTAGGTTTATGGTTAGCACTAGGGTTAGTGTTAGGGTTAGGGATAGGGCTAGGTTTAGGGCTAGGATTATGTTTAGGGTTAGGGTAAGAGCTAGGTTTAGGGTTAGGGTTACAGCTAGAACTAGGGTTAGTGTTACGGTTAGGACTAATGCTAGGGTTAGGGTTAGGCTTAGGGTTAGGGTTAGGGTTAGTGCTAGGGTTAGGGTTAGGTTTAGGGCTAGGGTTAGGTTTAGGGCTTGGGTTAGGTTTAGTGTTAGGGATAGGGCTAGGTTTAGGGTTAGGGTTAGTTGTAAGGCTCGGGTTAGGATTATGGTTAGGGTTAGTGCTAGGGTTAGGGTTAGGTTTAGATTTAGTTTGAGGGCTAGGGCTTGATTTAGGGTTAGGTTTAGGTCTAGTGCTAGGAAGATTCGGTTTAGGGTTAGCATTAGGGCTAGGGCTAAGTCCAGGGTTAGGGTTAGTGTTATGTCTAGGACCAGGGCTATGGCTAAGGCTAGGTTTAGTGTTAGTGTTATATATAGGGCTAGGGTTAGGATTAGGGTTAGGGCTAGGGTTAGAGTTAGGGTTATGGTTAGGGTTAGGATTAGGGTTAGGGTTAGGGCTAGGTCTAGGGTTTGGGTTAGGGTTAGGGTTAGGGCTAGGGTTACAGTTAGGTTTAGTGTTAGGATTAGGGATAGTTCTAGGGTTAGGGTTAGTTTTAGGGTTAGGTCTCGTGTTAGGTTCAGGGTTAGGGATAGGACTAGGTTTAGGGTTAGGTTTAGGGCTAGTGTTAGGGTTAGGGTTAGGGCTAGGGTTAGGTTTAGGGCTAGGGTTAGGTTTAGGGCTAGGTCTAGGGTTGGGTTCAGGGTTAGGGATAGGTCTAGGGTTAGTGTTAGAGTTATGGCTAGGGCTAGGGTTAGTGTTAGGTTTAGATCTAGTGTTAGGGTTAGCGTTATGGCTAGTGTTAAGGTTAGGTTTAGGGGTAGGGCTAGGCTTAGGGTTAGGGATAGGGCTAGTGTTAGGGTTAAGGTTAGGGTTAGGGTTAGCGCTAGTGCTAGTGTTAAGGTTAGGTTTAGGGTTAGGTTTAGGGTTAGGGTTAACGTTAGGTTTAGGGGTAGGGTTACGATTAGGTCTAGCACTAGGTCTAGGGTTAGGGTTAGGTTTAGGTCAGGGACTAGGGCTATGACTATGGCTAGGTTTAGGTTTAGGGTTGTGGTAGGGCTTAGTGTTAGGGTTAGGGTTAGGGCTAGGATTAGCGTTAATTTTTGGGCTAGGGTTGAGGTTAGGGTTAGGGTTAGGTCTAGGGCTAGTGCTAGGTCTAGTGTTAGGGTTAGGGTGAGTGATAGGGCTATGGTAGGGTTAGGGATCGGTCTAGGTCTAGGGCTAGGTTTAGTGTTAGCATTAGGGCTAGGGCTAAGGTAAGTGTTAGGGTTAGGGCTAGGGTTAGGTTTAGGGTTAGGGTTAGCGCTAGGACTAGGGTTAGTGTTTGGGTTAGGGCTAGGGTTAGGGTTAGGGCTAGGGTTAGGGTTTGGGTTAGGGTTAGGGCTAGGGTTAGGGTTAGGCTTAGGGCTAAATTTTTTTTATAACGCTTTTATTTAAAGAATATAAATTTCCAAAATACAGTTTATAGATTACAATGGCTTTCCCCTTCATAAGTTCCCTTCCACCCACAACCCTCCCTTTCCCACTCCCTCTCCCCTTGCTTCACATCAAGATTCATTTTCAATTCTCTTTATATACAGAAGATCACTTTACTATATATTAAGTAAAGATTTCAACAGTTTGCCCTCACATAGCAACACAAAGTGAAAAATACTGTTGGAGTACTAGTTATAGTATTAATTCACAA
>JADBBT010001300.1:0-14700 GCA_015711505.1 Sylvilagus bachmani
CATTTGTAAAACAGTGCTGGAGAGGAATGGCATGCTGCCAACAGTACTGGGTTTTATCAACTTTCCTGTTTCTAACGGGTTTTGAGAAAGTGGAGGAAATGTTCTTATTAGCAAAATCTTCTCATTTAACGGGAGGAAAATAAACAAAGTAAGTTCCGTTTCTCCAAAAATATCAGCTAACTAATAAAATCTAAGAGAATATCTTATTTTCTGATAATTGTCAAGTGTAGGACCTTTCTAAATTCAGAGGTGGAGAAATATATTTCTTGGACTAATTCACTTAAAACCTGTGGATGAGGTAAAAGTTTGGCCAACACAGAAGTCCACCATTCAAATAAAATGAACTAGAACAACTGATAATGCTTTAAGAGAAATGCTTAATAGAAAAGACACACCATGGAACTTTACATTAAAAATAAGTTTTATGGGGCAGACATTTGGTGCAGCAGCTTAAGACACCATTTGGGACAACAACATTCAATTCAGAGTGTTTGGTTCAAGGTCCAGCTAGTCTGCTTCTGATCCAGCTTCCAGCTAAGACAGAAGGTGAAGGGCTGGCACTGTGGCAAAGCGGGTAAAGCTGCTGCCTGTAGTGCCCACATCCCATATGGGCGCCTGTTCTAGTCCCAGCTGCTCTACTTCCAACCCAGCTCTGTGCTATGGCCTGGGAAAACAGTAAAGGATGGCCCGGGTCCTTGGGTCCCTGAACCCATGTGGGAGACCTGGAGGAGGCCTTCTGGCTCCTGGCTTCGGATCAGCACAGCTCTGGCCATTGTGGCTAATTGGGGAGTGAACCAGAAGATGAAAGATCTCTCTCTCTCCCTCTCTCTCTCCCTCTCCCCCTCCCCCTCCCTCTCCCTCTCCCTCTCCTTCTTTCTCTCTGAGTAACACTGTCAAATAAATAAATAAATCTTTAAAACAGAAGACAGAAGGTGAAGGTTTCTGCCATATAAATGGAAGACCCAAATTGAGTAGCTCTCAGCTTTGGCCTGACCCAGACCTGGCTGTTGCAGGTATTCGGAGAGTGAAACAGCAGATGAAGATCTCTCTCCTTCTCTTTCTCTCTCTCCCCTCCTCGCTTTTTCTCCTTCTTTCAAATAAAATGAAAATAAGCAACTTTTTAAAAATAAATATTTATAAAAAGCAGACAGCTGCTGAGAGCAAAATATCTGACATTTTGCATATATAAGGATGCACATGATTTTTTCAAATACACTTGACAGCATAACTGAATTAGAAACTTCCATCTTAACTCAGTGATAAATGAAAATTAATAGCATTGCTGCTTTAGTGGTGTTATACCCAAAAGAAAGAAACTCAGCATTCTATCAACTACTCAGGCAAAAAATGGGGCAGAGAAGATGTTTAAGAAGTGAGATGTTAAATGCCTTTTTCTAAATTAGTATCCCACACAGTATGTTATACATTATTTTAATAATAAAGCCCTTAGAAAGGCCAAAAAATCTCTGCAAGGCAATCTATAATGCGTATAATAAAAGCAAGGACAATTGCTGATTCTAAAGTTCAGATAAAATCTTAGGAATCAGAATTCAACCTCTCATTTTGCTGATGGGAAAATTTGGGCCTAGAGTGATAAAGTATTTTCCCTGATGTCCCTCAGACAGCTTTCTAGAAATGTAGTCTCTTCAAAGATCCAAAATTTCCTTCGTTCTTGCCACATGCTGGAACTTGCAAGACACTGCCAGTAAAAGGTGGCACACTCGCCTTCATGGGGTCTGCAATCTCTATAGAAGATAGACACTGAAATAGCTACAGCAAAGTGTGGTCAAAGGGATTGAACACTATTCCCATGGATGCCAGTGCAGATCCCAAAGGGAACAAGTGTAACAGCACCAGTGACCCAGAGGGAGACCCTCCCCCTGATGCTGGGGAGACCTGATTAGGAAGGAAGGTAATCCGAAGGAACAGGAAGGAAGAAGAATTAAGACAAACTACCCAGCCCTAAAGCACCTACTGAAATGCATCCCTCTGAAATCTGCAGGTCAGACATTCACTATTGGCAATGCAAATATTTCCTGAATGACTTAACTGGGTCAGGTACCCTACCAGGTACTAGAAATACAGCATCCCCTCAGCCTGCAGGGTCTCACCTCAAGGAATGAGGACAAACAGAAAAGTGATTGAGTTGCCACTGATCTTGGTGCTTCATGAGAAACAAATGAATTCTATAGACTGCCATGAAGTCTATCTCTGTCCATTTTCTATGTATTTTCCCCTAAGGACGAGACCTTCTAACAGGTTTTTCGGCCCCTGCCACAAGCTTACTGACAACATCACCTTTGCTAGAGTATAAATTGAGCCACTTTCCATAGGGATTTATGGATGAGATCTGGGGTCATGAATAGTCTTTATGGTATAGTTCTAGCCCACCAGTCTGGTCACTTTGCAATGAGTGAAACTCAAGTGTGGAGGTCAGTTATGAGTAATTAATTCAAACCCTAAGTTAGTTTAGATCAAATACATTTGGAGTTAAGACTTAATAGTGTGTAGTATGTTAAGATTAAATGATATAAAATATGGGGCAACATATTAAAGTCAAGCTAAATCTTGGTCTCAGGAGCTTTTAGGACCTGTTGTGAGAACTGCCATTCCTCCATGACAGGCTTTACTTTAAGCCAAAAAAAAAAAAAAAAAGACAGGCCTAAGGGTGCTCAAGTGAAACTATTCCTGGAATTTAGATTCTTCTATGTTTCTGTGTGACACCTAGCGCCAGAGTTGCCCAAATGCACCAATGAAATACATAAAGAATAAGGAACTTGTCTACGTGTGTAGTGACATATGTCCTTCTTTAATCGAGTGCATAAAAATGCTGGGAGGGGGAGGGATGGGGCTGCTTGTCTCAGCACTGCACTACGTCATATGTGACGGTAAGAGTGGCAATAAATTCTCTTGCTGTTGCATCCAGGCTGCCTTTTTTTTTTTTTTGACAGGCAGAGTTAGACAGTAAGAGAGAGAGACAGAGAGAAAGGTCTTCCTTTTTTCCGTTGGTTCACCCCCGAAGTGGCCACTACGGCCAGTGTGTTGTGGCTGGTGCACTGCGCTGATCCGAAGCCAGGAGCCAGGTACTGCCTCCTGGTCTCCCATGCAGGTGCAGGGCCCAAGCACGTGGGCCATCCTCCACTGCACTCCTGGGCCACAGCAGAGAGCTGGACTGGAAGAGGAGCAACTGGGACAGAAACCGGTGACCTGACTGGGACTAGAACCCAGGGTGCCAGCGCTGCAGGTGGAGGATTAGCCTAGTGAGTCATGGCACCAGCCCCAGCCTGCCTTTTGTGGGTTGTTTTGAGGAGGGTCTCATACCAGACACAACACAAGGATACAGGATAGGGGTTTTGGAACACCTGCATCCCATACCAGAGTGCTGGTTCGATTTCTGGCTCTTTCACTTACAATCCAGCTTCCTGCTAATGTGCACCCTGACAGGCAGCAGTTGATGGTTGTAGTACTTGGGTCCCTGTCACCAACATGGAAAGACCCAGAATGTGTTTTGGGCTTCTGGCTTCAGCCTGACCAATCTCTGCCTGTTGCAAACATTTGGGTAGTGGACAAGCAGATGAAAGAACTTTTTCTGTCTCTCTGCCTCTCAAATAAAATGAAAATGAATAATTCAAAATTTAAAATTAAAAGAAATGCAAGGGTTGATGGCTAATCTGCCTATTTCTCAACCAAGGAAGCCCAGAATGATATTGCCTTCTAGATCGTCAGAGGAGAGCACTTAGAAAATCACCTGGAAAGTAGAATATTTGCTAGAAACAAGCCACAAACCATCATGAAATGCATGATAATGAAGGCTGCCAAGTTGACCAGCATCTGCAGGACCCTTTCTTTTTGGACTTTGAAATTTGAGAGGAAGCATCCAGATAGGATCTCTGACCAGTATGTCTCTAGTGGATGCAACTGTCTAAAAGGTGAGTATATAGAGCACATTTCACTATTGCAACACATGGCCACCAGCATCTTCAACACATGATGGTAAATCTGTGACTGCTAAACCCTTAATCACCCTGAACTCGTCTCTAGAAAGAGCACTGAAAACACTGAGGAACTCATAAAATTTGAGGCTGAAATCTGCTCAAGTACAGCACCAACAGCCAGAATCCCAGGTGTGCTGCCTATGTCTCCATAAATAAATAAATGTGTGCAATGCATTATAGCTTGAGAGCCTTATACAGCTGTCCCCTAAATACACAACTAGGAACAGCTTTGGAGACCGTGAGGCTGAGATGACGTGCTCATGAGGAGCAATGTTTGCCAATGGGGAGTAAAGCACTCAGTTGCTAAAAACTCCCCATTCTTCCCACGCTGTCTTAGCTGGGCATGGAGGAAAATCTGTGGTTGCTATTGGGATCTATATCTTTGGCTGGGGGCGGGATGTGAGAAAAGGGAGGTGGTGAATTGTAAAGAGACAAGTTCATTAAGTTTTATCTGACCTAGAAGGCAATTTTAATGGAAGCCTGCATCTCAGGTTCCCAGGGGTTTTATATGCTTTTCAAGTTGATACCTGAAGGAGTCTAAAAGAAGGAACAGGACCCTGTGGGAAAATGAAACAGAATTTGACACAAATTTAGACAAGACGCTTCTTCCCCTGAATGTAGAAATAAATTGGGACACTGTGAAAACAAATGTGTTATAAGAATCATGACAATAAAAGTATAGTGACGTCTGCAAATATATCACAGTGGGTTCTTCCAAGACAAAAAGTCCTTCCTAAAGAAATAACAAGTGAACCAGGTTTGAAGATGAGGGGGAGTCAGCCTGGTAGGGAAGAGTCGAAAGCTGCAAGAATGTCTCAGGCAGAGTAACACCTGAGAAAAGCCAAAAGCAAGGTGCATGCAAGGTATAAAAACACTGCGTGTGATACAAATGAGAGTAAAAAGTGATGAGGCCAACCATCAGGAAAGGGTTCAGGTGGCAGACCTTACACACCAGATTGAGGAGTCTTGACCTCATGGAAAACCATGAAAGCATGTTAAGTATGGAACTTTAAATTGTGAAGTTTTATGATGTTGTCTAAATCAAAGAATAAAGGATGGATTTAAGAGGAACATGACTGGAAGCAGGAAGATGAGGCAGGGGCTCTTGTAGAACTTCAGATGTGCAATGATGGCACACCTGGATGAAGGGTTGACACTGGGGATTGGAAGAAGGGAACAAGCCATGTAGTTAACTACAAATCTGACACCTCCTGCTTGAGCAGTCAAGTTGGTGTATTCTACAATAAAACATATCAAAATCCCTGCTAATGATCATTTGGAGATTGGGAGTCACAACACTGATATTTTATGTAAGAGTTTAGGTGAATGTATAAGCCAGTACTGCCACTACTGCACCATCTTCCAGAATGCACAACTTATGGAACTGCCTATATATGAAATCTTTTTTGAGAATGCCAATAAATGACCATATTAAATCAAAGAAAACTAGCTAACCTAGCAGACTGCTTCTGCTTTATAAGAATTTGCTTCATATTTAATCATCTGAAAAATCACATAACTTGGTTGCCATTCCTTATTCCCTCATTCACTCACTTATTTGTTCATTTATTAGAATTATGGAAACTAAGGCCCAGAATGGTTGAGAACTTGCCTTAGGCCAAACACATCCTGAGAAACAAAACCAGAATAAAGAGAGATCTTCCCATTCCAAGTCCAGTGCTCATTCCCCTGCACCACATTCACACCATAGGGCTGTTGCACTTATTGCTACCAATGTTTGGAAAGCCTTTTCCCCAAGTCCCAATGTGACTTGCTCTTGTTCACCATTCAGATGTCAAGTCCAAATTCACCTCTTCCTTGATCTCTTTATCAAAAGATGTTTCTCACTCTATCACAAAAATCTCCAGCCCATTACCTGTTTTTATCTTCTTTAGGATACACAATACTCTTGCAGATCTGACTATCAGGCACTTTATTTTCAGAGGTAGATTGGGTTGTGTGCAGATGGAACTTGTTTTTCCACAATACTCTGAGAGATATGTATTTTCCCAGTCCATTGACCTGAGACTTGATCATGTGACTTGCTTTGGCTGCGAAAATGTGGTTGGTAGTGACAATGAACTTGAAGGGGCACAGAAAACCTCAACAGCTCCTGTGTTCCTGACATTCTCACCAGACTATAAGAAGAGCTTGTTGAAGGCCATCACTGCCATTGCAACTGACACCCTGAAATGACAAATACATGACACAGATCAGAACTCACCCACAGCATGGAACAGGCTCTCCACAGTCGACTTCATATCTGAGAGCAAGAAATAATTGTTGTGGGGCTGGCACTGTGGCATCACAGATAAAGCCGCTGCCTGCAGAGCCAGCTTTCCATATGGGTGCCAATATGGGTCTCAGCTGTTTTACCTCTGATCCAGCTCTCTGCTGTGGCCTGGGAATTCAGTAGAAGATGGCCCAAGTCCTTGGACCCCTGCACCTGCATAGGAGCTTCAGAAGAGGCTCCTGGCTCCTGGCTTCGGATCAGCTCAGCTCTGGCTGTTGCGGTCATTTGGGGAGTGAACCAATGAATAGAAGACCGTCCGACCCCTCCCTCCCTCCTTCTCTCCCTCCCTCCCTCCCTCTCTCTCTGCCTCTGCTTCTCTGTAACTCTGCCTTTCAAATAAATAAATCTTTTAAAAAAAGAGTAATAATTGTCGCTGTTTTATGCCTCTGAAAATTTGCAAGTTGTTGTTGCCATGGCAAAAGCATATACCATTTTTCAATCTATGAATTATTTAGTTACTTATTTGTTTTCTTATTTAATGTCTGTCCTCTAAAATATCAGGGACCATGGCCCTCAGTAATGATTTATTAAAACTTATTAGCAGGGACTGGCATTGTGGCACAATGAGCTGAGCTACCGCTAACAATGCCAGCATCCCATATGAGTACCAGTTCGAGTCCCAGCTGCTCTGATTCCTATTCAGCTCTCTGTTAATGTGCCTGAGAAAGCACTGGGGCCTCTTCCACCCACATGGGAGACGTGGATGGAACTCCAGGCTTCTGGCATTGGCCTGGACTAGCCCGAGCACTGAGGCTAAGGCCATTGTGGAATGAACCAGCAGATGGAAGGTCAATCTCTCTATATCTCTCTCCTTTTCAGATAAATAAATCTTTAAAAAATGTACTACCAATGTCCAGTACAATCTAAAACTATAGGAAATGTTAAACTTATTGGACAATATGAAGCTTTAAGGTGAAATATTAAAATGTGAGGCAATTTGATAAATGTTTCTTTTCATGGATAATAAGAGGGTTTTTATATGCTGTACAATAGGCCAGTTGAAAAAGAAAGTGACTTAATTAAAAAGATGTTAAGCAGCAAAAAAGGGCAGATTGAATTCTTTTGTCAAGGAGAACAAAGTTTGTGCATGTGCCGAGAGTGTTTCTCACTCAGAACCATGGGCAGTGGGCTTGGCCCTGGCCTCTCTTCCCTGCAAACCGCCAGCCATACCCTGCTGCATACACTCCTTTTCTGCCTTTGCTTCTGGCACACATTCCTCTCTTGCCCAAAATGCCTTTGCCCAGCAACTCTACCTTCTGCAACCATGGCTATTCTTCAGGTGCCACCTTCTGGAAAGTCTTTTCAGTATTTGCCACGTAGAATTAATCTTCCCTTGGAGCTTAGGAAGGCTGTTTGCACCTCTGATACAACATTTATCACATCCTGCCTTCTATCTGGGCATGAGAGACTCTAGTAGGCTATGTGAGGATAGGAATCATGTCTTACTCATTGAACACAGCCCTGAGAATACTGTATTTCCAACAAACACTTGTTACTTTGAAGGATGCACTAAAATTTTCAGACATCCCTTCCCACCATGGTATACATTAGGACTGGAGAAAAGAGAATAACTCACACTGCTTAACCAAGCTTTCTCACAGTAGGAAATGGGTGGAGAATAGAAAGGTAGATCAAAAATATGCAGCCCTTTCTCTCCTGGTTTCAGTAGAGCAGCCACCATGTGTTGCATGACTTGATACTTTCTATGTGGTGAATTTCTCTCCTTTTTTTTAAGATAAAAGCTGTTGAATCTTTAAAGGAAGAAAAGCAAAGCTATGCAAATTCATAGTAAAGTCATTTTTATGTTTCAGGTGTAGCAGATCTCTATATAAATACATAAACATATATAACTGGCTTATTTTCTTTTAATGTGCAATGATGGCTGGATCATTTAAAATTCTTTTTAGAAAATAACATAAGCCAAAGACTCAAATGTAAATATGTCTATATGAAGAAAGCACATTATATTTATTGGTTACTGACATTCCTTTTTTTGATGGCTAAAATACTACCACCACACAATCATTTTTTTTTTCTGAAGAAAGCTTTTAATTTAGCTAAAATCAATTGTAAACGATTTTGTAGTTTATTTTTTTGTATGTTCTAGTGTAAGTAGAGGATAATATTTTTATTCATAAACCAGGAAGCAATGTTCTTTCTACTGATTTCTCTTGTGTACATGCTTGTGAGTGAAATTTATGTAAAACATCTTGGCAAGTGGGTCTTTGAATATAGGACCAAATTAAAACATTTTGTTGTTTTGGCCGGGGCTGTGGCTCAACAGGCTAATCCTCCGCCTTGCAGCGCTGGCACACCGGGTTCTAGTCCCAGTTGGGGCGCCGGATTCTGTCCCGGTTGCCCCTCTTCCAGGCCAGCCCTCTGCTGTGGCCCAGGAGTGCAGTGGAGGATGGCCCAGGTGCTTGGGCCCTGCAACCCATGGGAGACCAGGAAAAAGCACCTAGCACCTGGCTCCTGCCATTGGATGAGCGCGGTGCGCCGGCCGCAGCGCGCCGTCCGCGGCAGCCATTGGAGGGTGAACCAACGGCAAAGGAAGACCTTTCTCTCTCTGTCTCTCTCACTCACTGTCCACTCTGCCTATCAAAAAAAAAAAAACCTTTTGTTGAAAAATGTAAGCTTTTCCACAACTTCCGAGGCCAACAAGGGTTCTGGTGATCATTTATGAGAAATGCACATACTAAAAGGTCCTGCTGATGACTTGCGGAGTTTTGAAAATATCCTTTAAGCATCATTTAAATTTTAAAGGAATCGATCCTTTCAGCCTGTGGCCAAGCACTGGTCAAGAAATCGAAGTGGCAACGTTTATGTTTTCAGGGTCAAGTTTTAGCAAACTGTAAAACAGTCAAGGCGATAGAATGTTTCTTGTGATGTTTACATGCACAGACTTTCGGTTCTGACCATAGTAAGTGTGAACAAATCAATGCCAGGTTTCTGTTTTTATGCATTGTCAGGGGACTCTCAAATGAACCTTGCTAAATGTAGTCTTGTTCACATGCTCCATGTAGCTGTACCTTCACATCATCAGCTTGCAGTTTGTTATTGACTGAAGCATTCCAGTGTCCTCTTTCTAGATTGCCAGTTCATGACATGGTGCTTATAGAGATTTAATTAAAGTAAAAGTGAAATAAAGTTTTTATAATTACCAACAAAAAAAGAAAGAAAGAAAGAATCCCAGTCAATTATGAAAGGATTGGCTTGGCAAGACACTGAAGCCGTGTCTCCAGCAGAGCACATAGCAAGTGAGCTATTCAGGGCAACATGAAATAGCAGAAGACTGGGCTGGGCAAATCATGGGGGTCAGAACTACACAGACTTCTCCATCACCCTGAGCAGTAACAGGCTTTTCTTCATGGCATGAAAACCTACAGAAGAGTTTAAAGCAGAGAGTTAAAGGGTTACACTCTTGGTGACAGTGTTCATGAATTGATGATTGTGATGGGCATACCAGGGATTTGAAATCTAAGTAGGAGGCTATGGCAATAAAGAAGGATCCAATGAGGACATAAACTAGAGGATCAGGCAAGATACTACTAGTGTCCTGGTTCTGCCCCCAATTCCAGTTTACTGCCAATGCACACCTGGGGAGGCAGCTCATGATGGCTCAAGTGACTAAGTCCCTTGACAAGCCATCCTTGTGGGAGACCTGAACTAATTTCCTGCTTCCTAGTTTTGGTCTGACCAAACCCTGGCTGTTGTAGCATTTGGAGAGCAAACCAGCTGACAACAGATTTGGATTCCTCTCCCCTGACCCTTTTCCCTTTCAAATATACAAAATAAGTAAAAATTCCATATTTTTGCAGAAAGCTCTTATTAATAAATATAAATTTCATAGGTACAACTTTTTGGATTATAGTAGTTCTTCCCTCCATGCCTGTCCCTCCACCCCCAAATCACCTCTTATTCCCTCTCCCATCCCATTCTTCATTAAGATTGATTTTAAATTATCTTTATATACAGAACATCAACTCTATACTATGTAAATATTTCTACAGTTTGCACCCACACAGACACACAAAGTATAAAGAACTGCTTGAAGACTAGTTTTACCATTAATTCTCACTTGCTCTCCATGTAGGACCTTTGTCCTTAAAAATTCAATTTTTGAAAAAATGTCAATAATGTGCTGGCTCTGGGGGAGGTTCATGGCTCACTGATGTGGGCTGTGTGATCACAGCAAGCACACATACACACCATGTGCACCTTCTCTATATTAACTATTTAATGTAAAAAAAAATGAAGTCGAGGTTACAGGATATCTGTGTGTTGCAAACTGATCATATGTAAAAAAGTAGAGGAATCTAGAATGAGATAGTCCCATGTGAGTATGTTTGTCATGCCCTGGACAGGGACAACCAGTTGAGGGGCAAGGCAGAGACAATAATGCAACCTGAGCTTCTGCTTACCACGCTGGATCTGTGTGGACCCAGGAGGAAGGCCAACCCTCTAGTAGTCCCCATCTAGGGCAACTCCCAGTTTTCTGTCTTATGCAAGTCAGTGAGTGGTGATGTCATTATCAGTAACCAGAATTCTAGGAGATGAGCTGTTGTTGGGTGGCATTAGGGATAAGGAGGGTGAGTAGAATACTATTTTCAGGTCATGTAGGACATCCAAGTGAAGATGCCTACCAGTTGTTACCTGTGATTCTCAAGGTCAGGGGAAAGGCCAAGGCTAGATACAGAGGCCAGCAGCACACACGCCAATTAAAGCAGAGAAGTAGTGGAGGGTATGGGTTCATGTCCAAATGAACATCATTGAATGTGGCAAAGGTGAGCACAGGAAAATGATCTTTATGCCTATGGCTCTACCCAGAGCTTTAACATTCCCTAATATTTCATTTCAGTGACATCAGACTACCTTTACCATTTTCCTGAAAATTTAAACCTCTTTTCCTATAAACCACCCTTTCCACCCCCTAAAGCACCCGAAGGCCCATTTCTCATCAACATTAAGGCTTTTAAGTATGTCCTTATCTCTTCTTGAAAAGCAACTGATTGCCTGTCACTAGCTTATACTTTTTGAGATGGATTCTGTAAAAGGTATTTTATCTTACACATTGCCTCAGTCAACCAAGGATATATTGCCTCATGTCTCAAGATGCATTCAATTCAAAATTGAATGTGTAAGACCTTGTCTTTAGTGCTCTGTCCTTTTACTCCCATAGAAAATGGAATTTTTATATAATATGTTGGCATCATTCTTTCCATTCAAATGGCCCAAACGTTTTATTAAAGCCACATTGCTCTATTATATTTTATTAGACAAAAAGAAGAAGTCTGAGGTAGGTTTCTAAATAAGTCTGGAGTGCTTCCACTCAAAGTACTCCAGAGGTCACTCCAGGTAAGTTTTTACACAAATGCAACTGTTTTATCTGATTAACATAGCTTTTTCTATGATTAGCTGCTCTTTACTGCATAGAGAGTGAGACCAGAGTTCAAGTTAAGTGTTGGGAATCCAAACAAAGAATGGGACATTATGCCTCCACTTTAGAAAATCAAGCCAGTAGACTACCAAGAGCAAAATATCCCAAAGTATCAATTTCTCCAATGCTAATTAGAGAGGAAATATGAAAATATGAAGATGTCACTATCATCAACACTATATTTTATTCTTACTAAAATATATCACTTCATAATCCAGTTTATTCCATTATTGCATCTGTTTCTAGCTAAGCTTTTCTTTTTAAAATTCCAAAATGAAGTAGGCTTATCTGACTTATTATTTACAATATTTTAACATACTGATCACTATTCAAGGTAAATACCATATAAAATGAAATATATTATGTGTCCAGGAAGGCTCAGTTCATAATTCTTGTTCCTTAAAGTCAGTGGGCTCTGGATAGGTTTTCAGGGACAAGCTTGCAGTTAATGTACATTATGTAGATTCAACCTTAACCACCATTTTATGACCCACAAACTCCAAGATTTCTAGGCCTGAAGTAGGAATCAATTTGATACTATGATTATTTTTATTTTATTTACCTGATCATACTCTGCAAAATGAAAAGTCCATCCAAAAAACTATTTCACATCATTAATTGTATTTGAAACTAATAAGATATCTACCTTATTTATTCATCATCAATTGAGCACATATTCTATGTCAGGCATTGTATTACATAGGAAGATGCCTATGGAGGGGTAGAGAAGAGAGGGAATCTGAAAGGCAGAGATATTTCCAAAGATGTAAATTATCAGAAGCATATGTTAGTAGAGTTATAACATATGACCTAACATAAACAATCAAAGAAGGTTACACAGAAGAACTCTATCTACAGTTCCATTCAAAATGAATTTGTTGTATATTTTCATAGTTATTATTCTGTGGCTCAAGGACTAGAGCACTTTGTTCGAAATACACAAATATGTCAAGTACTGGGAGCTTGGGTAGTAATAGAATGGTAGAAAGAGTGCAGGGGTCTTCAAAATTTCATGGAAATATGTTTTATGAAAATACCATGCATTATTTTAAAAACCATTTTTCATCAAAATGAACTCATCTTTTAAATCCACTGCTCCACAAACTTTGTGAAGTTCTTCACAAAGAAAACAGCAACATGTCTTAAATCACTGCATTTCTTTCCATTTCAATCTTCTATTCACCACTCTCCCCACTCCCTTGTCAGATGCAAAGAGGGGGATCCATCCCAGTCTCCTCCCTGCTGAAACCACGTTTACAGGTGTTATTATCACTGGATCCTTCACAGTGCTTCTCTAGGAACTGTTGATCTTAAAAGAGCTTTCAAATGTCCTATACATTTTTGTCTTTTTCAAGAAATCTGTATTCTCCAGCTGTCTCCAGAGAATCTAGCCTTTTAATCCTCAGATGTATTTCCCTTAATTCTTCAAAACAATTTTCTTTCCTCTCCCACACGTGTGGCATGCACACGCGTGCACACACACACACAGAGTTCCATTTATGTATCATCTTTTCCTCTACCCAGTTTTCAAAACAACCTGAATTACAACATATGACAATGATAGCAAAAAATAAACCAAGAAATATAACCTACAAACACTTAGTTGAATAAAACATATGCAACAGGCTCTATTGGAAGCAATTTTAATAGTATTCATGATGGACTGACCCATTTGTTAAATCTACCTTTAAGCCAGCTTCAGGTTGGCCACCATAATCTACCAAGGGTTAGACTTCAAAAGGTCATTTTTTTGGATTTTATATTTGGCACAAACTGGCTAGAACAAAGCATTAAACCACATTTAGTGACTCATTCATACTGACCTTGGTAAGGAAATAATGGCCACTTTAATCCATGAATAGAAAGTTGATAGGAGGACAGGGAGTTTTTTAGGCCTTATTTCTGCTTAATTAAAGGCAAATAAGCTATGTCATTACTTTGTTTTAGGGGACCAAGTTGGTGTGCACCTCCCAAATCTCACAGTCATTCATAGCTTAGTGAAGATACACACACACACACACAGATTTTAAAATTTATTTTTCTATTTGAAAGGCAGAGAGAGACAGAGAGAGAGACATAGAGAGATCTTCCATCTGCTGGTTCACTCCCCAAATGGCTACAAGGGCTGGAGCTAGACCAGGCCAAAGCCAAAAGCTAGGAGTTTTACCCAGGTCTCCCACATGGGTGCAGTGGCCCAAGTACTTGGCCCATCTTTCCCTGCTTTTTAGGCGCATTAACAGGGAACATGATTGGAAGTGGAGCAGGTGGGACTCAAATTAGTGACTATATGGGATGCCGATGCTGCAGGCAGAGGTTTAATCTTCTATGCCATAGCACCGGTCCTCTAATTTCAAAATACTTCTAACCAAAGTAATCTATTTTTCTTTATCTGAGATGCAGAGACAGACACAAAGAGAAACAGGGAGCTCTCATCCACAGATTGACTCCTCAAATGGACACAGTAGCTAGAGGGTCAGAACTGGGAGTCCAAAACTCAATCCAGGTCACCCATATGGGTGGCAAAACCCAGTTACTTGACCTATCATCACTGCTTCCCAGCATCCACATCAGGAAGGGACTTGGATTGGAGCCAGGGATCAAACACGGGTGCCCTGATCTGAGATGGGAGCATCTTTTTTATTTTTTTATTTTTTTTTATTTTTTTATTTTTTTTTGACAGGCAGAGTGGACAGTGAGAGAGAGAGACAGAGAGAAAGGTCTTCCTTTTGCCATTGGTTCACCCTCCAATGGCCACTGCGGCCGGCGCACTGCGCTTATCCAATGGCAGGAGCCAGGTGCTAGGTGCTTTTCCTGGTCTCCCCATGGGGTGCAGGGCCCAAGCACCTGGGCCATCCTCCACTGCACTCCTGGGCCACAGCAGAGGGCTGGCCTGGAAGAGGGGCAACCGGGACAGAATCCGGCGCCCCGACCGGGACTAGAACCCGGTGTGCCGGCGCCGCAAGGCGGAGGATTAG
>JADBBT010001301.1:0-14699 GCA_015711505.1 Sylvilagus bachmani
CTCTCCAGCCAGGACCATGACAGCAGTCCAGAGAAGACAATGTGGTGGCTCTTCACAAGGCACAGAAGCTCAGCCTGTACTTGCTGTCAACCCTGCATGGCAGCCTAGAGACACTAGTACCACTGGCTCCAGAACTTGTACATGGCTGCCCCCAAATGTCACCGTCAGCTTCACAGGCCCTGCATCTTCTGGTCACCAGCTTTTAATTCAAGTCTCAGGTGGCTGGTGCCCAACTATTCATGAGCTTTAGTAGCTACTGGGACATTGAGATTCTGGCATTTGCAGATGTCACAGTAAGAAGAAAATCTTCCAAAGATTTTTAACAAAGAATACTTGCATGCTGAGTAACCAAGGAAAAAATTATAAATTTCCACTGAAAACAAGAATATAATTCTATGATAACAACCAGTAAAAACGGTCTACTATAGAAAAAGTGAACAGGACAAAATTTATCCATAGAAATTTATGTGATTTTCCCCATTTTTCCTAATATCCTATATTCGTGAATGAAATATCCTATTAAAACATATTTTTGGCCAGCGCCGCAGCTCACTAGGCTAATCCTCCACCTTGCGACTCCGGCACACCAGGTTCTAGTCCCGGTCGGGTTGCCGGATTCTGTCCCGGTTGCCCCTCTTCCAGGCCAGCTCTCTGCTGTGGCCTGGGAGTGCAGTGGAGGATGGCCCAGGTGCTTGGGCCCTGCACCCCATGGGAGACCAGGAGAAGCACCTGGCTCCTGGCTTTGGATCAGCGCGGTGCGCCGGTCGCAGCGCGCCGGCCGCGGCAGCCATTGGAAGGTGAACCAACAGCAAAAAGGAAGACCTTTCTCTCTGTCTCTCTCTCTCACTGTCCACTCTGCCTGTCAAAAAAAAAAAAACATATTTTTCTTAGCTTCTAAGGACTAGCATAATAAATCACTGAAAATGTGACATATCTAAAGGTATTTATTCAGAAGAAGGTACCTTTCTCTGAAGGGAGGAGAGAACTTCCACTTTGATTATGGCCTTGTCTAAACAAGGTCAGAGTTTGTGAACTCAAGAGGCTTCCATAGCATTGGCAGCTCATGACAATAGTCTCAGGTGATTACTGATGTCATGGGTAAGAGTGCCAATTGTTAAATCAACCACAGGAGTCACTGTGCAGTTGCTCCCCATGCAGGACCTCTGTCCTTAATGTGTTGTGCTATGAGAATTAACAGTACTTTATACTCCGTGTGTCTGTGTGAGTGCAAACTGTTGGAATCTTTATTCAATATAGAGTTGATCTTCTGTATATAAAGATAGTTAAAAATGAATCTTGGTGAAGAATGGGATCAGAGAGGGAGTAGGAGATAGTATGGTTTGCAGGTTGGAGGGTGGTTATGGGGGAGAACTGCTACAATCCTAAAGTTGTACTTTTGTGTTTTTTTTAACTTTTATTTAATAAATATAAATTTCCAAAGTACAGCTTATAGATTACAGTGGCTTTTCCCCCCCATAACTTCCCTCCCACCTGCAACCCTCCCAT
This sequence comes from Sylvilagus bachmani, assembly GCA_015711505.1. Classification (NCBI taxonomy): domain Eukaryota; kingdom Metazoa; phylum Chordata; class Mammalia; order Lagomorpha; family Leporidae; genus Sylvilagus; species Sylvilagus bachmani. The sequence goes on from JADBBT010001301.1 coordinate 1,507, forward strand.
TTCCTGCTCCCTCTCCCATTCCATTCACATCAAGATTCATTTTCAATTATCTTTATATACAGAAGATCAATTATCTTTATATACAGAAGATCAATTTAGTATATATTAAGGAAAGATTTCAACAGTTTGCACCCACACAGACACACAAAGTGTAAAGTACTGTTTGAGTACTAGTTATAGCATTAATTCACATTGTACAACACATTACAGATAGAGATCCTTCATGGGGAGTACGTGCACAGTGACTCCTGTTGTTGACTTAACAATTTGACATTCTTGTTTATGGCATCAGTAATCACCCTAGGTTCTTGTCATGAGTTCCCAAGGCTATGGAAGCCTTTTGAGTTCACTGACTCTGATCTTATTTAGACAAGGCCATAGTCAAAATGGAAGTTCTCTCCTCCTGTCAGAGAAAGGTACCTCCTTCTTTGATGGCCCGTTCTTTCCACTGGGATGTTACTCGCAGAGATCTTGCATTTAGGTTTTTCAAAAGTTGTACTTTTGAAATTTATATTAAATAAAAGTTGTCTATTACAAAATAAAGACATTTACTCGCCCAGGGTTCTGGAAAGCAGAATTCCAGACTCAGGATGAAAGCAGGGCCATGCTCCTTTGAACGTTCTAACAAAAGTCCACCTTGCCTTTTCCTACCTTCAAGTGGCTGCTAGAAATCTTTGGCATTCCTTGACTTGTGGCTCTACCACCCACACATCTTCATTTGACTTCATCAGTAAAGACCCTATTTGCAAGGTCCAGATGGACTTGAATTTTGGGGAGACAATATTCAAGTACATTATTTTCAGTTTTTCTTCCTTTTGAGACAAAGAACTGCCTTGTCAAGGATTGCCTTATATTTCTTTGGAATCCAAATATATTTGCTATTATAAACACATAGGATAAAACCCAATATATATTGGCATTAATGAACACTCAAAGAATGGTGAAGAAAAGGAAAGTATTGGGGACAAATTGAGAACACATAAATTAAAAATAGATAAGGACAGATATGTGACCTAATGGTTTACATGGTTTACATGCTAGCATCCCGTATCAGTGATTCCAGCTTCCTGCTAATGTGTACCCTGGGAAGCAGCAAGTACTTGGATCCCTGTCACCTATATGAGAGAACCAGCACTTACTGTTGCAGGCTTTTGGAGAGTGAACCAGCAAGATATCTATCTACTATCTAATAATCAATATCACTCGCTCTCTTTCAAATAAACAAATAAAAATTTTAAAAATCAAAGAAACAATTCATTCTACGTGGAGATAACTTTACAAGATCTAGTTACCCATTTGAAGGGCAGAGTTACAGAGCAATAGGAAGAGACAGATCTTCTGTTGGCCTGATTATTCCCCAAATGGCCTCGACAGTCAGAGTTAGCAGGTCTAAGCCAAGAGCTTGGACCATCTGGGTCTCCTATATAGGTGGCAAAGGGCCAGTATTCGCACCACCTTCCACTGCTTTCCTAGGCACATAAGCAGAGAGCTGGATCAGAAGTGGAGCAGCCGGGACTCTCACATATGGGATGTTGGCATTACAGGCAGTGACTTAACCCACTGTACCACAGTGCCATCCCCGTGGAGATAATTTTTAAATCTCACAACTTCAGGGACAATTTCTTCAACTTTCTCGCAGCCCATTTTGACAGAGTCATCTATTAAAGGACCTGACAAAATCAAGTTTGATATTCCCGCACAGGTATCACAGAAAAGACTGCTTCGTAAATAGAACCATAATGGCAACCAAGGGGGTCGGAGCTGTGCTACAGCGGGTTAATGCACTGGCCTGAAGAACTGGCATCCCTTATGGGCACCAGTTCAATACCCAGCTGCTCCACTTCCCATCCAGCTCTCTGCTATGGCCTGGGAAAGTAACAGAAGATGGTCCAAGTCCTTGGGCCCCTGCACCCACGTGGGAGACCCAGAAGAAGCTCCTGGCTCCTGGCTTTGGATTGGTGCAGCTCCAGCCATTCTGGCCAATTGGGGAGTGAAGCATCAGGTGGAAGACCGACCTCTCTCTCTCTCTCTCTCTGACTTTCAAATAAATAAGTCTTATTTAAAAAATGGTAACAATGACAATAATAATCTATGAGCATTAGCTAAAATCCTTCAATGAAAGGATAGCTAAATATTAGGCAAAGCCACAAAATGGAATTTTGAATTTCATCAATAAGTGTTCTTTTGTTTTGAAAAGATAGGTAGTAGGTAGGTAAGTAGGTAAGTGAGTTAAAAAAGCAGAAAAGTAAGGTTGGAAAAGTTGTTTAGGAGTGTTGAGTAGGTCATAAAAACAAGCAAATATCTAGGCTGGTAGACATGAAGGTTAAACAAGAATAAATAGGTAAATAGATGAAATTTACCTACAGACCTGTTTGTATAATCCTAGTTTTTACTTTCCAAAATTCTTAAGTTCTCACAGCACAATATCCTGAAGAAAAAAGTAAAATCATAAGGAGGATAAAGCTGCAATGGGGTAAGATGAAATTTGAGACTCTAAACACAGGTTTACCTATCAGAAGGCAGAAAGCAGAAACTAGCTCAACTAGCCACTATGTACTTAGTACATAAATTGAAAACATTCAAAATAGCATGCCCTAACCACATGGTGCATTCCAGTTCTGCATTCTCAGAATCCTTAATTACCCACCGCACTGTGGGACCTTTGATTCCCCATGGATTCCTTTGGCCCCAGGGAACCTAAAATCCAACTCCTGGGAACACTAGCCAGTCACAGGGCTCAGCTGTTTGGGAACAGAGCTCAGCAGGAAAGAGAAAAAAGGTCACAGCTCAAAGGCTCTGAGTGACTTCATTTTTGCTATTAAAATCCTATTTATTCTGTTCCCAGGAAGTTCATAGTTTAAGCAAATAGTAATTACCTTTATGAGTAACAGTCACAATCTATTAACTGTGTCTGACTTATTTTTTAATAAATGCAATCCTACCACAGGGGCCATGGAAGAACATGTGAATGTATTTGCAGAAGTCTCAAATCAAGAGAAGGAAAATTAATTTAAAACAGGTCAATAGGTACAAGCATTGTGGAGCAGCAAGTTAAGTCATTGCTTGGGATGCCCACCTCTTATATCGAAGGGTCTGTGCCAGAAAAGAGAGCAGATGATGACTCGAATACTTCGGTCTTTGCCACCCACATGGGGAATCCAGGTGGAATTCCTGGCTTTTGGCTTCAGTGTGACCTAGTCACAGAAGCGTGGGCATTTGGGGGCTGAATCTGTGTGTCTGTCCCTCCCTTGTTGCCACTTTCATTTTCAAATAAAAAAAATCTTTAATAAACAGGCCAATATATTAGTTTTATAATTCACAAAACATTATCAGCTGCCCAGATGCCATTCAAAACATTCCAACATTGCTTCCCATGAACTACCCATAATCTCAAGAGCAGACATTGGAGGAAAAAAAAAAATAAGATGAATGCATATATCAGGAATAAAATGCATATCAGCCAGGATGAATACAGCAGCAAGATAATTCTTAAATGTACTGAGCTAAAATAATAAAGACATTCATTGTTTATAAAGGAGTTTGAGGATAAGCATATGAGTCTATCAGCTCAGTGGCCATTTGAAACGTCAAGTTCTTCACGTCCTATTCTGCCACCCTTTGAGAACTAGCTTGCCATTGTGCCTTCACTGTCACAAGACAGAAGCCAAGCTCCAACACATTCAAGTCAAAAAGGAAATTTTCTTCTCATGAGAATTATGTAAAATAAAACTATGAAACTAAGCAAACGTCTCTGGTCTCAAGTTCAAGTAAAAGACAGTTCCTTCCAACATGTAAACTATTTATTGGGATTTCTAAATCTTTCCCAGAAAATGCATATACTCCCTTCACCTCCTAACCCATCAGTTCTCTTTATTTTTGACCAATAGGGAATTTGGCTACTCTTAGCTACAAGGGAGTTTGGGAAAATAAATAAATATCGGGCAAAGGACAGCAAAGTTGTTACTCTCACTCCTCTTTCAAAGCTCAAACAAACACCGTGGAGTGCCAGCAAGGCGAAGGGGAACAGATGTGAAAACTGCTTGCCAAGTAGCAATGACAATGTCTCCGCAGGATTTTCACCATTGAAGCTATCCTTTAATCTAGCCACTTTACAATGTCTTGAACAGCGGCACAATAGTCAACCTTTTAAGAGTGGGTGGATGAGTTTCCATGATGCTGTCCTCAAAAATAAAGAAGCAATTTCCCATATTGCTTATGAATTTGAAATCCACGATATGAGATTAGGACATTTATCCAGCTATATTTTTAATAGGAAACTAGTCTGGAAAGACTGTGGAAACAGAGGTCAGCAGGAAGATCCATGTTTTAATATAAACTTGGGAACTATGAAAGATAATATAGTAAATAGCTACTGTTTATGTCAGTATTGTCCAAACAACCACATCACAAATAATATCCTTTGCTTTATGTAACACTCACTAATGTCCCACAGAATATTCTTAGGGAACAGTTGACAACTTGTTTTCTTATTTCCATTACTCTGAAAGATGGGTAAAATTCCATTTCTTTACCTATTATTTTCTAAGGAGAGATCTTATGACTATATTACTGATAGCTCAGTGCACTGCTAATAGCTGTTCATCAAAGTATCTTTTTTTTCCTTTTCTCTTTGTAAGCCCAACCATGCTATGAGTCACGCTGGAGAGAATGAGCAATCTTAAACTTTCCCAATTAACAAGAATAAAGAATCTAACCATGCAGACACCAGATTGAAAATAAAGTCATGCATATCTTGAATTGTAACACAGCAAGAATACTATTACTTGGTGAGATTTTGAGGGACTATGAAAAACAGTGACAGCCTGTCCAGGCTGTGACTACTTTAATGAAAACTTTTATTTAAGCGATTTTTAAACGGGACTCTTGTCCAAATCTTGATGTGAATACAATTTTCAAGGAGAGACAGAGCATAGAGATAGAAGATGGGAAGCTGTGTCTTTTCAGCCTCCCCGATTCTTCTCCTCCTTTGCTTCTTGATCTCACCACACAGTCCTTGGCAAATTCATGGACGATACTATGGTTGAAGAGACACCCTGTGAGAGGGCTCAGTAATATGGATCCCAACCTGGGTGTTCCAGCATGATAAGGGGCAAAAACTGTTATTTTCTATACATTTTAACTCTACTTTTCAAAGCAATTTTTTCCATTGCTTTCATTTGCTGACATAAATAGAGTAAGCAAAATCACAGTAGACCCATGGGTAGACATGATGCTCAGAACTGATAATTGTAGAACTTCTAACCTCCATAGAAATCTTTCCACACTGTAATGATTCTATAGAATCACACTTTGATGTTTTTAATAGAAACAATTCCACACAGAGTAAGGTATCAGAATGCACTGCCAAGGCTAGTAAATTTTCCAGCAAAAAACAAACTCCGTCCTATGTCAGTCAAAAAGGTCTTCATTGTTGGTTCTAGCCAATGATAAATAGATCTACTTCTGTGGATCTGAACAGCAAGTAGGGCTAGTGAGTTTAAAAGCTCAGACTCCAGGCATGGAAAATTACCCATCTATCTCTTTCCTCCAAATCTCTAATTGTAAGTGATCATCCAGAAATATTTTCTTTTCCTCTTGTTTATCTATCTCAGCCTGTAATGAGTTCCATGGGTCAACTGAAAAGCCACACATGGCTGAAGTCCCAGAAATTGGGAGATGACCAGTGCACAAATGCCAGGAATATAGATTTGGTAAAAAATTAGAATTCTCACCACCAAAATAATAAACTTTCTTGCCCATTTTCCTTCCTCTCAGAGCATAAGTGCCAACCAGATACACCTCACTACAGCCCAATCTCACTTTTGAAAATTCTAACTTGATTGGACTTTCCTCCTCTTCTCATTCTGCTTACTCAAATTCATCTTTATCATCACTCCTTTCTTACACAAAGCCTCCCTAGCCCTTCCATGTCTTTCTTCATGCAATAAAGGGGTTTGCCTGTGGTGGAGCTGAGATCTGAGCACAGATCTGCCTCTCTGCCTCCCTTGGAGTGTCAAGCAGGAGAGGAGTTGTGATTCTAACCCATAAGCTGGATATGAAAGTCCACACTTCCAATGTGCTCATCATTACAGCCTCCAGAAAAAAACAGTGAGACATTGTTCCAAGCCCAGTGACATTCCAGACTCTCACACAAGTCAAATATGAATCACAAAAATGGTGGTGAATAGAGGGAAGGCTGCCAACCAGAAACCCTGAGAAAACACATCACCACCAAAATCAAGTAGCCAGTGACTCCATTGACTGTTTCAAACCCAAATCTGACAAGCTTCAAGAAAGGATTAATATAAAATTATTATAAAATAATTAACACATTCATGAACTACATATTTTACCCTCATTGAAAACTGGCATTTTCATCACTGGGATATTGTTGCTAAACAAACTCAACATGGAAACACTGTTCTTGTATTCCTCACACAGGACAGTATCTTAAAGTGTTATTTTCCAGAAAACATCAAATGACAGAAGATATCTTCCTAGGAGAAAACCCAATTTCTTTCCTGATGACGGCACCAAAGGCAGTACTCTGGAGTAAACAAGGACAGTCTCATCTCCAATCACAAGCTACAAAGGCCATTCTTTGTAGGCCTGCTCTAGTTTGATTCTAGGCACTAGAACAGCCAGTGTGGGGATTTAAACATCTTCAAAACTGTCATCAGGGATTTGAGGCGATGGCTGCTGTATTACAGGACACTAAGTGGGCAGGGAATTCCTCAGCAAGTTTTTTATTCCTCCTCATCTATCCAGTGTCACCTCATTTCAGATTACCATTGTCTTTCAAAGAAATCTACTGATTAATCCATGTAACTAGAGAGTCTCGTGTTTATCTTGAACTTATCTTCTGTTCATACAAATGATGCTACACAAAAGCAACAGCCTGGGCCTTGGTTATCACAGCATCTGCATAATATATACCCAATGCTTATTTGCTAGCTATGCTACCAAAATACAGTAAGTGATCTTCAAATAGTGTTTTATTACTAACTGCAAGGCTTCATTTCAGAAGCACAGGGGAATTTGCTGACTTGCTCAAGACGATTAATCTAATTTGTTCAATACCTACAGAGCTTAAATAGAAGTCAGATTTAAACCCATCACTCCTTGGCTATGTCTTGCAAACCACACTGCTTTGGCTGTTTGTTTCATTCTTCCCCATCACGGCCAGACATATGCATATTAATGTTACCTGAGATATTTACGCTCCTTACTCTCATCCCTTCCTCAGTTCTTCCCTTGTTCTTTCAGCCTCTCCTCACCTGGTAGGGGTAAAACTACAAGACAGAAATATAGCCATGGAGGCAGATCCACACCTTCTATTCTTGCTACCACCTGCAGAGCAGTTCCTGGCCCGCGGTCTGTGTTCAATAAGTATTAATGAAACCACTTATAGCTAACAATGATAGCTACCTCTTTACCAGATAGAAAAAAAAAAAAAACTCAATTTGGGGACCACCTCTCAAGGCTGGTTGTCAGGATTTTCCGCACAACCTCTAAGCTTCTGTCTCAAGTTTCTACATGGTGAGCTGTTACTCATCCTTCAAGAACTAGCAAATATTTACCTCTTCTGTGACGATACCTTGGAGAAAACATGAGCCCAAGCCCCAATCTGCCCTGTGTTCTTTACACAACTCGTACATTCTGCAACATTTGCTGCAGTGCAATGGGGTTTAGTTAATCACAGATGCAAATCAGACAGAGAACCCCTAAGGAATAGCTTTCCTAACATTGTCATCTATGTCTCCCCAGTGTCCACCCAGAATCTGGGTACATGGTGGGAATCTGACATAATATTGTCAAATTTTCATTTGTATTTCACTACATCACTAAGTTAAAACCAAACTAAGATACACATTAGATTGCTACTCTTTCCCTGATGTATTTGCTTGTTAAAAGGACAGCCGCAGATGAGTCGCACAAACACAATGTTGAGCTCAATAGTATGAAATTACATGAAGTTCAAGAATAGGCAGAATTTACTGAAGGTGTTAGAACTGTCCCATTATACAATTTGTCTTAATGTACCCATACCTAAGCACCAAAGGGATTCAGAAAAAGCCAAATGTTATTTTTAAATATTCACAAATTTCACTATAAGCTGACAATGAGCACAACTACAAGTGACACCTCTTTAGGAATGTTTATGGCAGTTACACAACAACTAAAACACCAGGAAAGGTACCCTTCCTAGGCATTAAAAGTTATCATTCCCTGGAGAACATTTTTCAAATGATATGACACTGGCTCGAGATGCCCATACCCCATGGGAGCACCTGGTTCCAGTCATCACTTCTCTGCTTCTGATCTTCCTGCTAATGTACACCCTGGGAGGGAGCAGGTAATGGCTCAAGTACTTGAGTCCTTGCCACCCATGTTGGGGATATGGACTGAGCACCAGGCTCCTGGGTTCAGGTTCATCCAGCCCTGACTTTTGTGGGCATTTGTGCGGTGAAGCAATAGATGGAAGATCTCTCTCTTGCTCGCTCGCTCTCACTCTCTCTCTGCCTTTCAAATAAAATGAAAATAAATAATAAAATGGGTATCAGCTATGGCATTCCAAGGTAGAATATTTTTCAGTAAGTTAAAGTTTCCAGGGTCACCTTAAAATGTAACACCTCTTTCTCACTTAAAAGATGCAGAATCTTCTCAAAAACCTAAAATCTCCCCCTGAAAAAGCCAGCGATGGTTGACTTACAGTTGCCCTAGGTGGGGCCCACACTCACACACCACCCCCAGCTTTCAGCCTCGTGTAATCCAGTGATGTTTCCCTCTTGCCTTAGTGGGGTGAGAGGCCGGTCAACTCTTTTGTGCTCTTCACTGAGAAGGTCACAGGGGGAACAGAAGGTCATTGCCACCAGGATACCCTATCTTCCTAGAGCTGATCACAGCAGAGGGCAACGGCTCATCCACAGGCTGGAGAGCACCAGTCCTGACCCCATTCCCCATACCATGGGGCAGTTCTGTCCCATGACTGGGATCTGGGCCATGCCCAGAAGCAGGGAGTATCTGAGAACATCGACTGTCCATTCAAAGTCTCCTCTCCTCCAGAGGAAGAGCCAATAAGTGCTGGGCCTCTGTATCTAAATTAACCTGTAAATACAACCTCCTTTGGTCTAACTGAGCCCCAGGAACTCTAGCAAGGAAAAGCTCCTAGGAGGAATGTCAGCCTCCGGAAATTTCACTCTCACCTCTGCATTTTTTTGTTTACACCCACTGCTCTTTGCCTGGTCTTCAGCAACATCCCCAGGAGAGGGAGACAGGGCACATTCAAGTTTCTTTCAGGATTGAGGTTTGGGGAAGACGACCAGGACTGAGTGGGATGAATGGAGGTCTTCCATAAGTAAATACTTGCATTGCTTTCATGGGAACAGGTGGGCAAAGGTTTCGGCTACCAACACCTCCCTGTCCTGAAACCCTGTCTAGCCACATTCTCAACCTGAGCACCAGTCAGCCTCCTCTCACCTCTACTCTCCGGCCTCCAACCCTACCACCTCGCCTCCCCTGTGGCTGCGGGAGTCAAAGCTGAGACATGCAGAGTCACCAGTCAGAGCAAATGCCAAGACGATGGGCCTCAGTCCCTCCGGCTTCCAGCGGGTGGCGCTGCCTGGCTTCCCTCCCGGCGCGCTCAGCATCCTGAGTGCCCAGACAGGCCCTGCGGTTGGGGCCGATACCACAAGAAGCAACATGATCCATGGCTGCCGCACAGGCCAGGGGCGTGGAGGACCCAGAGGCCCCTGCCGGCGAGGAACAAGCTTGGCCCAGCTGCGGAGTCCTGCGGGCGCCCACAGTTCCTATGCTGGGAGCGACAGGAGCTGAACGCGGGTTCTAAACCCAAGGGCGCTGAGCAGTCCTCTTCCCTGGCAGGTGGCGCTGGGCAGGTGCTCAGCTGGGCAGGTGCTCAGGACTCCAAGTTGGGCCCAAAGGGAGGGCGGAGTTGGCGCTGGGCAAGGGGTGGCCTCTGGAGGGGAGAGAGGGCTGGAGCCAGAGTCTCAGGGACCCTCTAGCGGTCACTCCCGGAACCCAGGGGCGCTGGGATCCCAAAGCTAGGCCCGGATGGTGGCGTGAAGGCATCCTGCCTGCTCGCTCGCTCTCTCCTGCTTTGGGATCTTGACCTGAACCACAGCACAGCCGTGTATTAGCTCTTGGTCCCAATAAATCGCCAAATAATGAATGCGTGCTCTCCCTTTCCTGACTGCACCTTATCCCATTTAAAACAGCGCTTTCCTATCCGCAATAGTGTTTTGTGAACACAAATTTTGGCTTCCTCAAAACACCACACCCTCACCGGACACTTACCTCCTGTCTTTTTGCTAAATAACCATTCTTATGGGTGTGAGGTAAGACCACGCTGTAGTTTCTATTTGCATTTTCTTGATGGGTTAATGATGTTTAGCACGTCTTCATGCCTACTAAGGACAAGTGCCCATTTTTTTTAACTAGATTCTTTGAGATATGTTGTTGCTATTGAATTGTATGAGTTTCTTATAATTTTCCAATATTTATCCTTTGCTAGATAAATGTGTTCTTTTCTTCTCAGGTTATCTCTTAAAACATTAAACAGGCTACAATGTCTTCATAGTACTAAGTCCTCAAAGATTTAATAACACTACTGTCTGCATACTGTAGTTAGACAATACTTATGAAATTCATAAATATCTATATTTAAATAATATCAAGAGCATTAGTGGCTATTAACAAAAATATAGTACTGATTCTAACATACACATTTTTTCATTGCTCCATGGTATGGTTTAGAAAATAATTTGGGTTTCCCCCAAAGATCCTTGTGTTAAAGTCTTGATCTCCAGACTCTTACATTAATGGATTAAGGATGGAATTTAATTGAGTTATAGCTTCTGAAGGTGTGGCCTTAGAGAGTGATTATTTTGGATTATTTGGATTATGTTGTTGGGACATAATGCCTCCATTACTGTGGAGAGATACTGGCTGTGAAATAAGGGAGTACTTCAGATCTTTCTCTGCTTCTCACTCACTGTGGGATTCTTCCTCTGTACACATTCCATCCTCAACAGAAGCCAAATTAACAGGGCTACCTGATCTTGTACTATGAACGCCAAACTTGTAATCCGAAGTAAAACTGCTTGCTCCCTAAGGAGCTCCTCTTGGCTATAGTTACAGTAACATACATAAAGCTCATCAAAAACTCCGTTTGCTCTGTTGCATCCATAACTCAGCAAAAATCCGCCCCTTGTATCTCTGATGGGCTCCCCTTTATGACAAGTTAGAAATGGTACCGGATGTTTCTAGGAAAGTCCAAGACAACTTCTTTTATGCAAATGTTTCCCATAACAGAATTAAAGTACACTGAGTCAAAATTATGAAGAACATTCCAAAGTAAGTGAGAATAGGAGAGCAGACTGCTCAGCCATTGGAGTTAAATAAGTGAACAGTTAACACATGAGCATTTGGCATTAAAGAGTATGGGTTGCACTTCTTTTTGCGGTCCTTGACCAAGGACTCATCCTTAGAACTTAGTTCTGTGCCCTTCCATAAAAGCAACACCATCTGATGGACTGTGGCCTCTTGACAGGAGGGAGAAGATCCTTCTTAATCCTTGTTGGAAAGTCCTGTTTGTGAAATCCAGGCCAGCCACTTTCCTCTCTGCAGAAAACTTTCAGAGCATTATGCAAGCTCATCTGTTTACTGCCCTCTCACTGCTCTACAAAACTTTTCCCTCCTAGATAACTGTGTGGGAATTCCTCAAGCTGGATTTTTAAAAAGGAGTGAAAAACCAGATCAAAAAATCAGAAACCCAAATGGAGTTCTTAGAGTTCATACCTCCTTCCTTCCTGAACTAATTTCCCCAATCATCCCTTTGGAGAAGAGATGCTTGAAATCCACATGTGACAAGTTCACTGAGGACTGGTAACTTTCTTAATCCCCAACTTTCATTTTCCACTTGAAGAAGTGTTTAATCATGAAGATCTTGGCCAGAGGTTGGGTAGTTGGTTATTGGTTTTCTTTTTTTTTTTATAGCACTACCTTTCAATTCATAGAGCTCTCTTCTATTACTTCCATCAACAAGCAGAAGTTAAAAAAATACCACCAATTACTCAAACTTACCCCCTTTCACAAAACCAGCACAGAAATTGCCTCATCAGGTAGAGAAGTAAAATAGTCTGAGTCACTATTCAAAGCCAATCTTCTCTTGAGATCTTCCAGCATACTTCATTGATGGGACATTAAAAGGATGAGCTCTCCAGTGACAGGAGGAGGGAAGACTGGACATCGAGGGCCAGGCAGTGGCAGAGATGCACACTCGCTACAAGTCTGAAGACTCGAACTATGAAAAATATATTTGAACTCTATCTACATCTCCTCATGTCTACCACAGCAGACTCCACATCACTCTCTACTGCTCAAGTACTCTCCTCATCTTTTCTCTACCAAATTCACACTAAGAGTGGGGCTCATATACTCTATGCCACCAGACACAAGGAAAGGAATACACACACACACACACACACACACACACATATATATATATATATATTTAATTTTTATATGCAGAAGCTGGCCATTTTTCTTTACCTATGTGTAATTACTGAAACATCATAAAACAAATAATTTAATAAATATGCATTTTGGGAGAGCACATGTTCAAAATTCTATTAAATCATATATGATACAGAAGTCCTTGCACTACAAAGCAGCAAAATTAGTACAAGATTTTTAAACACATAACATCAATATCAACTTTTATTTAAAATCCCTTGATAACTTCCCACTCTGCTCACAATAAAATAAAGAACTGACTATGAGCCAGCATCACAGCACAGCAGGTTAAGCCACGGTTGCAACACCAGCATCCCATCTAAGAGAGCAGGTTCAAGATCCCTGCTAATACACACGGGAAAGCAGCGAATGGTGGCCCCGGTGCTTGGGACCCTGCCACGCATGTGAGACCCAGACAGAGTTTCTGACTCCTGGTTTTGGCCTGGCCAGCCCCAGCCCTTGTGGCCAGTTGGGGAACAAACCAGCAGATGGAAAATAATGCACTCTTTCTCTCTCCCTCTCATTCTTTTTCTGTCATTCTGCCTTTGAAATAAATTTTTAAAAGAAAAAAACATAGAGTATGAGACCTGAAGAAGCTGGCACCCCCCATGTCGTAACCTTATTATGCCTCAGCCACCATGCTTTCTCCCAGCCTATAG
>JADBBT010001302.1:0-14697 GCA_015711505.1 Sylvilagus bachmani
GGGTGGGAGGGAAGTTATGGGGGGGAAGCCATTGTAATCTATAAACTGTATTGTGGAAATTTATATTCTTTAAATAAAAGCGTTATAAAAAAAAAAGATTTATTTATTTATCTGAAAGGTAGAGTTAGTGACACAGAGAAGGATAGACAGATCTTCCACCCACTGGTTCATTCCCCAAATGGCCACTACGGCTAGGATTGTGCCAAGCCGAAGCCAGGAGCCAGAAGCTTCTTCTGGGTCTCCCACACAGGTGCAGGGGCCAAGGGATTTGGGCCATCTTCTGCTGCTTTCCCAGGAGCATTAGCAGGGAGCTGGATTGGAAGTGGAGCAGTCAGGACATGAACAGTCATGCTATCAGATGCTGGCACTGTAGGTGGTGTCTTTACTTGCTACACCACAACACCAGCGCCATCATGGATTTTTTTAGATTGTACTTTGTGAGTTGGAATATTTATTGAATCATAAAATACATGTAAGCAATACATGCAGTAAATCCCAGTCCTAACTGATATTGTGGTTGAGATAATCAAATGAGACACGGCACCCTGAGAAGCAGAACAGCCCCTTAAGACAGTTCAATGGAAGTGTTTGGTGTTCCACGTTAGAGTAGCATTATTACCCCAAGCTGGAGATGGAGAAATAAATACCAGTTCCCAGCCTGTGCCAGAGCCATGATTTGATCTCATGTCTCTTGCACATCAGAGCCAATAGTCTTAACTATCAAGAACTGAACACAAATGAAGTCAGGCAAACTGAGTACACAAGGTTCACAGTATTTTATGGCTCAACAATTATTCTGACTACCAAAGGCCAATAAAAACAAAATTCCATGTTGATGTAGTATCACTTATCTACCACAATTAACACTTCAGGCAAGTGCCCTCTGCACCTCCTGCCCATAGATGGGCAATAAGAACCGACTAGAGGCACCAGTTATGTGTAGTGGCAAATGCCTGCCAAATTCTGATTTGTAAGGAGTGAAACAGCTTTTCTGGAGCACACAGGATACTGGGAGGCCTGGGATATATTTTCCAAGGTCATTATCAGCCAGACCACTGATGCCCCTGAATGTTTGTAGTGCCCCAGTTTGCTAAACCTAAGGTGGAGAAACAAACCTTGAAAGGCTCAAGGATTTTAGATGATCAAGCCGAAGGCTCCAATGCACTTGGCATTCATTGTCTTCACTAATTAAACAAACCCATACTTGTGCTGAGCACCTACTTTGTGTCAGTATTGTACCTGCTGGAGACTAAACACAGAGTCTACTCTAGCAGGGACAGCACACAAAAATAAATCAAGTTAGAGGGTGACAAGTCCTACAAAGAGAAATAATAGGAAGTTCAGGGAGTGAAGGTTTAGGGTATTGTTACATTTGAGCACAATGTAGCCATTCTAACAGTTATGGACAGTAATAAAAAAAAAAAAAAAAAAAGAGGTGCCAGAAAAGCTTTCAGCAGCTTTGCTTCCAAACTCCCTGGCACCAGCAAACAGTCTTCTACCAGGAAAAGTCACGGCGCCAGGCACTCCATTCAGGAGTCCACAAATGCAGACTGAGAAGCAGTCTAGGGAGTACTAAGAATACCGCTGTGGGCGTCAAGACTTCCTGGAATCAAATCCTAGCCATACAACTGACCATTGGCAGGACCCTGGGCAAAGTGCCTCATGTTCTGCATCTTAATTTGTCATCTATAAATGAGGATAATAGCACAGGTTGACACCCCTAAACTGAAATCTCAGAAGCTCCAAAAACTGCTTCCGATTTTGCAGCATGTCACATTTTGACTTTTCAGATCAGCAATGCTCAACTGGTAAAGTCTAGGCAAATATTCTAAAATCTGAAAAATTTTGAAATCTCAAACACTCCTGGTCGCAAGCATTCTGAATAAAGAGTGCCCAACTTGTAGCATCTGTCTCATCGGGCACTATGAGGATTCAGAGAGCTACGAAAGAAAATAGTAAATTCCAGATTCGTATTTTTTAATTGAGTGTCTCCTGCCTTCCAGGCACACAGAACCCTCCAAGCTTCTGCACAGAGGGGCCTCAGACACTGAAAGGACCCAGGGGACGCACTCTGCCCTCAGCTTCTGTGGACACCCCAGATTCAGGCCTTTTTCCCTACTCCTGGTACCTCCTCCTGCTCCACCTACGTCATCAGTGTTAATTCTTGTGATCTCTCACTGCAAAGACTGGGATGGTAACTCTGAGATTCCCCAAAGGAGGAAACACCTCAAAGCCAGAGGACTTAGCTCCCAACAATCTCTGCTCAACAGACCCAGCATCTGGGTCAAAACAAAATAACATTCACGGGGCTGGTGCTATGACGCAATGGATTAACACCCCGGCCTGCAGTGCCGGCATCCCATATGGGTGCCGGTTCGAGACACGGCTGCTCCACTTTTGGTCCAGCTCCCTGTTATGGCCTGGGAAAGCAGTAGAGAATGGCCCAGGTTCTTGGGCCCCCTGCACCCGTGTGGGAGACCTGGAAGAAGCTCCTGGCTCCTGGCTTCGGATCGGCACAGCTCCGGCAGTTGCGGCCAATTGGGGAGTGTACCATTGGATGGAAGATCTTTCTCTCTCTGCCTCTCCTCTCTCTGTGTAACTCTTTCAAATAAATAAATAAATCTTAAAAAAAAAAAAAAAAAACCAACATTCACCTCTACCCAGAACTCACATATAGGTTGTGTGCGAGTTAGTACTACCTAGAGGTTTGCATTTCCACTATGTAAAGTTGTATGACTCAATAATCATTCAATATTATTTAATAGTTTTACATTTTATTTATTTATTAATATTTGTATTTGACAGGCAGACAAATCTCCCATCTGCAGGTTTACACTTCAAATGACCACAACAGCCTGGGCTGGGCCAAGCTGAAATCAGGAGCCTCAGACTCAATCTGAGTCACCTGCTGCCCCCGAGGATAACAGCAAACTAAATGGAGAGCAGACCCAAGACTTGAACCCAACCACTCTGATCAAGGATGTGGGCATCCCAAGCGGAGTCCCAAATGCTGTGCCAGATGTCTACACCATACTTAATATTGTATAACATTATTTTGTGCAAGGCATCCAGTTTGCCACACACTGATCAATAGACACAGAAGCAAGCTTTATTTAGAATCAGGTAAGGGAGGCTCTGTTTACTTCATTCTCTAAAATATGGACTCATCCTCGATTTCTCCCCTCCTAGTCCCTGTGGGTATAATTAGCACAGCTTTTTAGCATTGCCCTTCTGCTAAAACTTTAGAAACTGCTGATTACAATTTCTTTCCTTTAACTTATTGTAAGCTCTCCCTTCGGCATGACACCTATACTGTCAAATCTATATTTAAAGTTCTCAAAATACCCAAATGGCCATGTCTTATACTAACTCAGCACTTCCACATTACCTTACAAAATCATCGTGCTATCAGAATGAAGCATTGATTACAGCAGCCTGTAGTCCAACAACCATTAGAGGGTCGAAAAAACTCCCTGCTTCATTATGAATTAGACCATCAAGATTCTTCCTGTTGTTTCTCTACTGGGGAAAAGAAAGTGAACTTTAAGGTCAGCTGACTCAGGTTTGAACCCCTCAGCATTGACTTCAGAAAACCTATCCACTCTCAACGTCAAGAAATGGTCCTAAGATGTGAAGACAGTGATACTAACAATTCTCACATCATTGGCTCAAATAAGCAAGCAGCAGGTGCTCAGAGAAGGTAATTCTTCAAAGATACTGACTCCTAAGCCAAGCCAAGTGCATCACCTGCTGGTAAGCACAGTCTCCCTCGCAGGCGCCTCTGTATTCTTGTCCTAGGATAATCCATTCCCTACTCAGCAGCCAGAGCAAGTTTGCAGCACACATGTCAAGTCCTCTCACCTTCCACTTAACACGATTTAATAGTTTAAAAGCAATCTTAACTGAAAGCCAGTTCCATGCCAAATCAATCAGACCCCACAAGTCCTTACCAGGCTGTCCTCTGGGGACTGGTCAATTCCTTTGAGCCACTTTCAGCATTTCATAACCCAAACTCTGAGATTTGCATAAAGCCAATCTAGTCTCTAATACTTGCTGAAGACAACCCCAATCAGATATACCAGGGGAAACCCTCGGGGTTTTCTGTAAGTCACAAGGCCTTCTGTACTCCACCAACTCAATATGTGGGATCCACCTAGCTTTGTCCCCAGGAGCTCAGCTATTTCACTTTTTCTTTTTCAAATCCTGCAGAGTTCCTCCTTACCCCTCTTCCTAAAACCTGGCTGCCAAAGTGGCTCAAGACCGCCCTCCCTCCCTCCCTCCCTCGCTGTTCCTACCTCTGGCTTCTCTGAAGATATGCACACTGGCCCTTCTCATTGCAAGGACTCCTGACTGAGTAGAGAGCAAGCCTAGCGCACTCCCGTGAGCCTCAGCCCCTCACACCCCACTCCTTTCCATGAGGAACAAGCATCTGAGGGTGAAGTTCCAATTCACACATCCTTTAAGACATGAGTCACGTCTACTAACCATACTTATTGAAATCCAAACCTTCAGGGAGGCACACACAATTCAGCTTAAAAGCGCGGCCTTGATTGTCTCACAAGAACCATGATTGGAACCCACGTCTCCTGCACATCAGAGCCACTACTCTGAACCATCAAGAACAAATGAGCGCAAATGAACAGGAGAAGAGGAAAAAATAACATCCCTGAAGGGACTACCATGTGCTGGGTGTTTTTACACTCTCATCCCAGTCAGTCCTCACAATTAGAGTAAGGTGCCTACTCCTGGGCCTATCTGTCAGAGGAAAAGACAGGGTTACCAGAGCTTAGACTCCCACCTGCGTGTGGCCCAACCCAGTGCTTTTCACACCCTGCACCCCAGATGAGATTACAAAGGGGCAGCTGGATATTCGAGACATGTTTCTAAAAGGAAAACTGAGTCTTCATTATTTTAGAGTGAAATGGAGAAAAACACATTCAAATGTCCTGTGTGAAATGCTAACACAATGGAAGCCACCTATGTATTGACTGCCAGAGATAAAGGGGTGGGAGTAGGAGGGTGCCCAAACCAGCATTGAGTTCAAGTTCAATCAGAAGGCACAAGACTGCACAGGGAATGACTTTACTGTCTCCAGAATTCGCAAGTATGATCCTACTGGAATCCTGCTTCCCCTTAATGCCACATCAACAAAGAAAAACAACATGCAGAACCAAATAAACCAGAAGATGATTCTTCAGTCCCCAGCTATGTCTAAATTCAGTTTTTGTGTTCACTGCAATAGCTTTACTAACCTCACAGTTAATTAACATATAAATAAATATCATCAATATCATCTGAAAATATTCCCCATAATAAAATGCCATGTTTTATAAATCTACGTAAAATTAACTACAAAAAATAATTCCATGGCTTAAATGAAATCTTTGAAATACACACACACACACACACACACACAGACATACTGCTGTGTTTTTATCTTAAATAATTCATGGTAAAGTAAAGACAGATTGCTTGATATTTTAGATCAACTGAGAAATGGGAAAAAGCTGAACGAATCTTGCATCTACTTCAGTCCCTCATTCAAAGCGTGAAGCCCTTCCTTCTACAATGTACCTGATAGGTGGAGAGAGAGCTCCTGCTGTCATTTCCTACTCAAGGCACATGAACAAACCTCAAGAGTTCCTTCCCATGGTTTTTGACCCTCTCATTGTAGCTCTGCCCTCTGGAGATTCACTGAAGACTTTACACTCTTCAAATCACGAAAGCCACTGATCATATTTTCTCCTCCTCTGTCAATTTTGCTTAATTTCTAATCTATTTATTAGAGAGATTGAGAAGAGTGTGTGTGCATGTATGTGTCTCATCCACTGATTCATTCCCCCAAATGCTTGTGACAGCTGATGCCAGAGCTGGGAGCTAGGAGCTCAATCTAGGTGTCCCATGAGGATGTCAGGAACTCCATTACTTGAGCCATCACCTGCTGCCTCCCAAAATCTGTATCAATAGGAAGCTGGAACCAGGAGCCAGAGGTGGGTATCAAATCCAGGCACTCCAATATGAGATGCAAACATCTGAACCACTATGCCCAACACCCACTCTGCCTCCCTCTTTAAAAGTAATCTACAAATATAAAAATCAAAATTCCAATGATAATGATGAAAAACACAGAATAACGTACCTCTTTGAAGAAGTAAACCCTCTTCTACCAGCCCAGTGGTCGACAAACTATAATCAATGGGCCAAATTTGGCCCAATTACTACTTATCTTGGATGCCCAAGGGCTGCCAAACTCAATCTCTCAATAAGTGTTTGAGGGCCAGTGCCATAGGGCCATAGTGTAGGGGGCTAAGCCTCAACCTGCAGTGCTAGCATCCCTTATGACACTGGTTTGTGTCCTAGCTGCTCCTCTTGCAATCCAGTTATCTTCTGTGGCCTGGGAAAGCAGCAGAAGATGGCCTAAGTCCTTGGGCCCCTGCACTCATGTGGGTGACCTGGAAGAAGCTCCTGGCTCCTGGCTTCAGATCAGCTCAGCTCCGGCCATTGCAAACATTTGGGGAGTGAACTAGCAGATGGAAGACCTCTCTCTCATTTTAACTCTACCTCTCAAATTAAAAAAAAAAAAAAAAATCTTAAAAAAAAAATAAGTGTTTGAATAGGAAAGTCAGATAGAAAGGCTGAGAAGAGGGAAAGCAAGCCTCTTCTTCTCCAAAATTTAACCTGGCATCCATCCTTCACAAAATAATTTGAAGCCTAACAGGACAGTCTTCTGACTGTAGCATTGAAATTGAGGATGTAAAATGACCATGTTTCATTTCAGGCAAATAAACACTGATTAAAGTGTCATTTAGTCAAACAAATGCCCCTGTTCATTTTGAACACCAAGGAAAGTATCACCTGAACCCATTCTTAGAAACATAATCATTTGTGACGACTGCTGCTGCTGCTGCTGCTGCTGCTGCTGCTGTAATACCATTCATCACATAATATAAAACAAACAGGATCAATAATCTCAGAGATGAACTCAAACACTCTGGATTTCAGAAAACAGAATAGAACTTCCTTAGGAAAAATGAGGATAGACTCAAATCATCAAAAAGATTCATATGAATCTTCTTGGGGGTTGATTTTGTGGCACAGGGAGCTAAGTCATGGCTTGGGATGCTCAGATCCCGTAACAGTGTCTGGATTTGAGTCCTGGCTCACCTCCGGATTCTAGCTTCATGTCAACGTACAATTAGGAGGCAGCAGATGATGATCCAAGGATTTTGAGTCCATGCCACTCACATGGAAGACCCAGGTTGAGTTCTGGAGTCCTAGTTTTGTCTTTGCCCAGCCTCCAGCTGTTGCAAGCATTTGGAGAGTGATGAAGCAGATGAAAAATCCTATCTCCCTCTCCCTTTCTCCCCGTTCACCATCAATCTTATCTTAATATAAAAATATAAACTTTTTAAAAATTTGGAGGGGAGACAGCATTGTGACATAGTGAGTTAAGCCACCACCTGTGACACTGGCATCCCATATGCCAATTCCAGTTGCTCTGCTTCTGATCCAGCTTCCTGCTAATGCAAGTGGGAAAGGAGCAGAAGATGGTCAAAATACTTGGGCCCCTGCCAACCCATATGGGAGACCAGGATGGAGATCCTGGCTCCTGCCTTGCTGAGTGAGACCTAGCCGTTGTGGCCATCTGGGAAGTGAACCAGCTGATGAAAGATCTCTCTGTCTCCACTTCTCCTCCTCCTCACTTACCACTCAAATAAATTTTTAAAATCTGTTTTTAAAGATTTATTCACTTATTTGAAAGGCAGAGTTACAGAGAGGGAGAGGGAAAGGGAGAGAGGGAGAGGGGGAGGGGGAGGAGGAGGGGGGAGAGGGGAAGAGGGGGAGGGGAGAGGGGAAGAGGGGGAGGGGAGAGGGGAAGAGGGGGAGGGGGAAGAGGGGGAGAGGGGGAGGGAGAGAGAGGTCTGCCATTCACTACTTCACTTCCCAAATGGCCACCATGGCTAGAGCTGAGCTGATCTGAAGCCAGGAGCTTCTTCTGGATCTCCCAAGTGGGAGCAGGCACCCAGGAACTTGAGCCATCTTCTACAGCTTTCTCAGGAGATAGCAGAGAGCTAGATTGGAAGTGGAGCAGCGGGGTTTGCACCAGCAACCATATGGGATGCCAGAACTGCAGGTGGTGGCTTTACCTGCTACGCCACAGTGCTGGCCTGTTAATATCTTGATTCTTGGGGCCAGCGTTGTCGCATAACAGGGTAAGCCACTGCCTGCAATGCTGGCATCCCATATGGATGCTGGTTCAAGTCCTGACTGCTCCACTTCTGATCTAGCTCCCTGTTAATGCACCTGGGAAAGCATCAGAAGATGCCACAAGGGCTTGGGACCCTGCACCCATGAAGCTCCTAGCTCCGGGCTCTAGCTTGGCCCAGCCCTAGCCATTGTGGCCAATGGGGAATAAACCATTAGATAGAAAATCTCTCTCTCTCTCTCTCTCTCTCTCCCCCTCCCTCCTTCCCTCCCCTCCTCCCTCCCTCCCTTTCTTTCTTTCTCTTTGTAACTCTACCTTTCAAATAAATAAACCTTAAAAAAAAAAAGAAACTTGATTCTTCATCCCTAACCTTTCTTCATAATCACACATTTCTAAGTTGGTTTATTCAAGACAACCTGTGTGTATATAAAGAATTAGAATATGCATCACATCTTGCACAGATCTTTCTAATTTCAATTCTTTTGGCAACTTGCTTCATTATACTTGTGTTTTCTTATGTTACAAAGAATCTGGTGCAGAGTTTTAGAATCAGCAACTGAAAATCTATTCTGGACATGGAATTAAAAGAGAAAATTTTTTTTACCAAATCTATTAGATGAAATCATTCCAAGTAATATGAAACTCACATAATTATTCATGATAAAGTGATAAATACTCAGAAGACAAGAAATGGAAAATATTCACTAGTGATGTTTCCAAAGATGACCGACATAGTTGGAAATTCTCTCAAAGCCATATGTGAGAGAAAAGGAGAAATTCATTAGGGCGGGAATCTGTCTCCTCCACACTCAGGCTGCAGGAAGACAGTAGGCTGCATACAGAGAAGTCTGGAAACGGGACTGGACTCCAGATCGCCAAGTCCTCACACCCACAGCCCAGGGCCAGCCCAGGACTTCCTGAGAAAGTGAGAAAAGCAAAGGAAATCCAGGAGCAAAGCAATGATTCTTTCTAAATGACCCAGTCTTTTGAATGTGTATCTTGAATTGTGGTAGGATATTACTCAGTCATAAAAAAGCATGAAATTCTGTCTTTCTGTACAAAATGGATGCAACTGGCAACCATTATGTTTAGTGAAATAAGCCAGTCCCAAAAAGGCAAATACCATATGTTTTCTGTAATTTGTGATAACATACTGAGTACAGGCCCTGCACCCGCATGGGAGACCAGGAGGAAGCGCCTGGCTCCTGGCTTCGAATCAGCGCAGCACGCCAGCCGTAGCAACCATTTCGGGGGTGAACCAACGGAAGGAAGACCTCTGTCTCTCTAACTCTGCCTGTTTAAAAAAAAAAAAAAGCACATTTAAAAAAAAAAAGCATTGGAAATATCACATTGCAGTAAGAGAAATATGACCAGCAAACAATATAGAAGTATAATACTCTGACATAAAATTATACAAAGGCAAAGAGAACTCTCCTCATCACAAGAGGTTTTCTACAGCTAGCACAGTGCGTTGAAAACAGGACAGCCACATTCAGGAAACACTGACAATGACAAAGAACAGCAACATCATCCAATCAGTCAGACCAGCGCTCCTTCTACCACCTGGCAAATCACATGCTACGGGAAGACGTTCTCAAAAGCAGACACTTGACTTTCAAGCTCCGATTCCAACCGAAGAGGAGTTGAGAGTTGCAGACAATCACAGAATGCTAGAGCAGGACTTGAGAGAATTCACCCACTTGGTTCAAAGTGAATCATCTCATTTGGACAAACTTATGTAACAGCTGGAAGCAGAACTTGCCTGAGGAGGGGTGTGGGCCACTGCATGTCATGCCAGGACCTTTCACCCTGTAAACCACAAAGAGCTGCCACTTAAAACCCCAACAAGCAGCTGCAGTGTCTTTAACCCAGTTACCGTGTACTACATTTAATAGGTGGAGGCAGAAGATCCGTGAGAGGCTGTATTGGAAAAATGAACAGAGTTTTCGGTGACAATAGTGCTGTAAGTCCTGTCCCAGTTCAGTAATAGCTAACACTTTTTTAATACTAGGCTCTCTTTAAAATTATACATATATGAATGCATGCATGTGTGTGTGTGTGTGTGTGCATACATGCACGTTCTCTGTAAGGTACAATTACTATGCCCATTTTGCTCATGGGGAAACTAAGGTGCAAAGGCTGCAGAGAAGGTAAGTGGACAGAGCTAGAACGCAAAGCACGTAGTTCAGCTCCAAAGTCAGTGTCCTTAATCACTGCTCTGTTCGGCCTCTCAGTCCAATCACTGACTCGGCACCTATAGTGTGCACCTGCACTAGGCTCTGGGGATACCAACAGGCCTGAACCTGGTCCTAATAGGTGACGTGTGTTTTGTCCTGTAAGTAGGACAGGAACAAAGGCCTGAGGCAGGGCCATGCTAGCTCTTTATACATCTCTCTGTCAATCACCAGTGGGCACTTCGAGAAGCTAAGCTGAAGCTAGATTTCAACCCTACCTGCCCCCTTGGCAGGCATCTCTGCGCAGTGTCCAACAGGCACAACTGACTAAGGCAGCCCTGCGAGCAGCCCAGGAAGAGCCTCCACTCAGTTTTGTAGTGAACGAATGGAGAGAAGGTTTAAATTAGAGTAGGAAGGGGGAAAGTGAATTCTCCCACTAAAAATTATCTCCTTAGTACTCTGCTTGCCGATCATTTTAATTAGTTAGAAGTCAGGATCACACAAGCTATCCAGCTTTATTAACAGTACATCCAGATTATTACACAATTGTTACAGACTTTAACATATGAGAACTAATTTCCTAACAAAATGGCTCTAAGCAGGCTGCCCACAACAAATCAAACCCCTGGCCCCAACACACTGCCTGTGATCAGCCGTCAGACCAGTTGAAAGGCCTCAGCCTGGGCCATCTCCCTCACTCTTGGACTCAGCACTCACACTGCTAGTCTTCTACCCTGGGAGCCTGATGCCAGCAGGACCTCCAACCCAGGCAGCACTCAGAAGTCATCCAGCCCTGTGATACACCCAGGCAGCAACCAAGTCCCTTGAAAGAACACAGTCCACCCATTCACCAGGGACCAGCATTGAAAATTCCCCTGGAAGTGCAACCCCTCTTAGCAGCAAAGAACAGGCTAAGAGTCTTAAAAATCAAGTAACTATGTTGTTCATCTGAACTGGGACCCTCGCCATCACAGTAACTTGGGACTAACCTTTTCCTCGTCTCCTAACCAAGCAACTGTAGATTAAATTTTGGGGGGAAAACACCTTTCAAAGTAAGATTATTCTTACCCTACACTGCTCTGTGACCGCTGTGCAACAAGCCGGTTTCACATTAATCCCCACCCGTATTAACCTGTCCTGGCCACAATGGTGGAGCTGCATTGGCTATGAAGTTCTGGTGAAGAGGAAAGGATTTCGGCAGGTGTTATGCCACAGTGGGTTGAGCAGTGCACAGCTCCTCACACCCACATCCCCTATCGAAGTCCTGGTGACAATGCTTCCAATCCAGCTTCCTGCTAATACACCTGGGAAGGTAGCAGATGATGGGCCAAGTGCTTGGGCTCCTGCCACCTATTATTGGCTGATGGAGTTATTGGCTTCTGACTTCAGCCTAACCCAGCCCTGTTGTTAGAGGCATTTGGGGAGTTAATCAACAGATAGAGGATCGATCAATCTCTATCTCTGTTGTTTTGCCTTTCAAATGAATAAATCAATGAAGGAAGAGGAGGAGGAAAAGAATGAGAAAGAGGAAGAAGATGAAGATGAAGAAGGGCTTTGGATCCAGAGTTCTTTGGTTCATATCCGAGTGCTGCCATTTTCTTTCCCCAAATATGTTTCTTAACCTTTCTATGTCTTAGTTTTGACATAGGAAGAATGGAAACATTACTAGTACTTCCTCATAGAGTGTTGTGAGGATTAAATGAGTGAAGTCTTTAGAAAGCACTTGCCAATGTAAACGCTGCTAAGATGTGTTTGCTATTAAGCAAGGCAGTAAGAGGCTGATAGAAGGAAGTACTCTAAGACCGCATGTATCATTTCTGTGAAACCTCCCAACAAACCCAAGAGGGGCATTCCTCTTGCTATTCCCACCTTACGGATGCACAAAAGTGAAGCACTGAGAAACTGTTCATGTTGCCAAAGTTACCCAGAGAAGTGGAGCCAGGCAGTTCACCCTAGAGCCTGCAGAACTCAACCATGAAGCAGGCTCCACAAAGCCTCCACATCCACAGAGGCTCTGACAACTGCACCTGCTTTCCCTCTGTGCCAGCTCAACCCCTGAAGTGCACCCTCATCACCCCACCCCCACTCAGGGCTTAACCTAACCTCCAAATCTCTGACAGTGTGTTCTATGCAAGGTCTTTTACTGCTCCTATTGAGTGACAATGGCCAACCTTATCTCAGTCACTAAGGGTTTCTTATTTCTTTATTTTGTTCATTTGAAAGAGAGACAGAGATCTCTCAAATGCCCACAATAGCTATGGTTGGGCCAAGCCAGGAGCTGGAACTCAATCAGGACCTCACACACGGGTGGCAGGGACCAGAGTACTTGAATCATAACCTGCTGCCTCCCAGGGTGCCCAACAGCAGGAAGCTGGAATTGGGGCCATAACTGGGACTTGAACACAGGCACTCCCATATGAGATGGAGGTATACCAAGAGGCATCGCATCCAGTGTGACAAGTGTCCGATCCCACTAAGGATTTCTGCTACGTGGCTCAGTCCTTCACTGCAATCCAGTCTCTTCCACAGTCCTGGAGACTCCACCAATCATGCAACTGATCCATCCAGCACCTTTGCTGCATTTTCTCTTCTGCTTCCTGACTTTCCATCGTTTACTGGTTACCAGTACAAGCCACACACTGGAACCTCCCCTCCGAGAACCCGTCTACCTATGCAATCTTCAATTCTTATGTTGTATTGTCTGACTACATCGAAATTTCTCTTTCCAATTTTCAGAACAATGACTCCAAACAGTTCTTACTCTTCAGTCTTCTGAAGATCACCAGCCCCATGCATCTTCTGTATTCCATTCGCCCTTCCTTCCTTTCCATTAACTCTGATCTCAGTCTACATTAGCCCCATTGTCTACCCATCAATTCACCTTAGAAAAACCCTAACCCTTATCAATCTAATTGCCCACCTCTTCTACACCCAGCTACAAGAGTTGAAAGAAAAACAAACAAAACATCACACAACCCAGCAAATGTGTGTCATTGTTAAGTCACAGTGTGTGACTTCAACACCACACAACCATCAACCCTTCTGTTTCCTCAGTCATCCCTCAATCTCATTCTTCACAGCACCTTCTTCAACTCTACTCAGTTCCAACCCCAGCCCCACACATTGCACTGGAAAGAGAAGGACCTTGCATTCTACTTCATCAGCACCACCAGCTCCAGACTCACGATGGAAAGCCAATGCCCAATCCTCCTGCCCCTGAAGTTTACGCCCTCCTTTTCTCTTTCATGACTTAGTTACGTCTACAAGCATCATGTTCTCATTTCCCTCTCTTCACTAATGTGACTCCCATCTGACCCCCTACAGTAAGGTCATGGCTAACGTGAATCCAGTGGTACTTTGTCAGTCATCATCTTCCACAATCTGTGGGCAATGTTTAGCAAGTTGGCCACTTCCTCTTCCTGGAAACAGTCTCTGTCCTCAGCCTACCTGACAGCACCCTTTCCAGCTTTCTTCCAAACTCTCTATTCTCTTTCTCCAACGCCCCTGTTTAGCTTCCTTTTCTTTTAGTATAATACAGTAAAAACTGTATGCCTACTATGTGTTAGCATTGGCTGACACATGGGGATTCCTATCCCACTCTGCATTACCCAAACTTCATGCCTGGCCATGGCTTCAGTCATCATCTACATGGTTAAGAACTAAATGCAGACACTAGCTGGAACTGGGTTCGAATTATGGTTCCATCATGTCTTAGGCATGACACTCAATTTCTCTAAGCCATAGTTTTCCAATGTGGAAAATGATAAAAACAGAGGCAAGCATTTGGCCTGGTGGTTAAGACGCCACTTGGGACATTCACATCCTATATCACAGTGCCTGAGATCAAGTCCCAGTTCTGGCCCCAATTCCAGCTTCCTGCTAATGTCCACCTTGGGAGGCAGAAGTGCTGACTCAAGTAGTTGGGTCCCTGATACCTATATGAAAGACCGGAATGGGGTTCTTTTTTTTTTTTTTTTTTGGACAGGCAGAGTGGACAGTGAGAGAGAGAGACAGAGAGAAAGGTCTTCCTTTGCCGTTGGTTCACCCTCCAATGGCCGCCGCGGTCGGCGCGCTGCGGCCGGCACACCACGCTCATCCGATGGCAGGAGCCAGGAGCAAGGTGCTTTTCCTGGTCTCCCCATGGGGTGCAGGGCCCAAGCACCTGGGCCATCCTCCACTGCACTCCTGGGCCACAGCAGAGGGCTGGCCTGGAAGAGGGGCAACCGGGACAGAATCCGGTGCCCCGACCGGGACTAGAACCCGGTGTGCCGGCGCCGCAAGGCGGAGGATTAGCCTGTTGAGCCACGGCGCCGGCTT
>JADBBT010001303.1:0-14695 GCA_015711505.1 Sylvilagus bachmani
CCAGCCCTCTGCTGTGGCCCGGGAGTGCAGTGGAGGATGGCCCAAGTGCTTGGGCCCTGCACCCCATGGGAGACCAGGAAAAAGCACCTAGCACCTGGCTCCTGCCATCGGATGAGCGCGGTGCGCCGGCCGCAGCGCGCCGGCCGCGGCAGCCATTGGAGGGTGAACCAATGGCAAAGGAAGACCTTTCTCTCTGTCTGTCTCTCTCTCTCACTGTCCACTCTGCCTGTTAAAAAAAAAAAGAAAAGAAAACATTCCTTAAGGAGGAGAGAGGGGACTCTAAATGGACATAACTGCGGATGCCCCACACAGAAAAAGGAGAAATACCTTAAGTAAAGTGCACTCAGTGATACTTACCTAAGTTTATCGTCAAGGAGAGGAGAGGTTAGTTTACATAGAAAATATCACACACATAGCTTCCACTGGTTTTATAAGGTATCCTACATTTTTCTTCTTATGATGAGTTTGTAATCTGAGCACGTGTCTGTGTACAGTAGGTAGCTTAGGTAATTTAGAAGTATATTAATGACAAGATGTAGTCATTTGCATAGATGTCTGTCCACATGCAGATAATTACACTTTAATTATTTTTTTTGATATGTTGCCCAAAAATAAAACAGCCAATCATTGGTCTGGTTACTTAGTTTCCAGGAATACTCTAAGGAGGGGAATGGCATGTATTCCATATCATGTAACAGCTTTCCAGTACTTGGTGTGTTTATGATGGTGTAGAGACATAATGCCCCACTGGGAAGGTGGCTGCACAGGTGTCCACATCTAGGACAGACATTGCTCACCAGTCATAACGATTTTTCTTCTGGGTCCAGACAGAGCTTCAGAATCTTTCTCAACACAAAACTCTAGGCATCCACCACAATTGTTCAAAAAACAGATGGCTAGGATGAAGCTTCATTACTTCCCTTGACATAGTACAGAAGCTCCCTTGACCCCCATCCACAGCTTTGCTATCAATAGTCTCAGTCAAATGTAGTCCAAAAATATTAAATGGAAAATTCCACAAATGAATAATATATAGGTTTTAAACTGCTGGCTATTCTCAGTAGCATGATTAAATCTTGCACAATTTTGCTACATCTTGCATGAAATGTGAATCATCATCCCTTTGTCCAGCATAACCACACGGGACACATTACCCATTTGTTAGCTAGCTAGTTAGAACTTGTCTTGGTAATTGGATAAACTGTTGTGGTATCACATTGCTTATGTTCAGATAACCTTTATTTTCCATAATGATAGACCTTAAGTACAATAGTGATGTCCCCAAGGTTTCCACTGAAATCCTAATGGACAGGATGAATATGCTGACAGATGAATAGAAAAAGAAGTTCAGAGGAGTCATTGCTGACAAGTAGGGAGAACTAAAGACTGTCAAAATGCCAATGTTAAGTCTTAATGCCTTAAGAAAGTTTTTGGGTTTACAAGTAAAGAATTTGAGATTTAAGAGCTTTTTTTTTTCTGTAATGGCGAAAAGCTCCTTTCTTGTCCCATTTCTTAATTGCATGATTAAATGTAAACATAGAAGGTATACTAAGTAAGATCGATAAGAATGATACTGAAAATAACATCACTTATTTGCCAAACACCTACTTTGAACATGGTAGATATGGGTGTATGTGTGAATATGTGTGTATGCGTGTGTGTATGTGTGTGTATGAGATAGAGAAATCTTACAAAATGGACTTCTAAGATGAGAAACTTAAGCAAGGCCAATAAGAGAGAAAGTAGAAAAGACAGTATGCAATCCCAGGATTGTGTGATCCTCCAAATACATGTTTTTCCTAATCCACCATGGTAGTGTTCACATTTGTAAATAACACAATAGCTTGTGTGTTAGGTGACAACAAAGACACAAGATGATGGCTCCATTAGAAGTATGGTTCTGAGGTCAGATTAAATCAAACAACACTCAATTTAAAAACCATGTAGCACAGTTGCTTTTCTAAGATTCAAGGACACTTCAGAAAATTCATGGAAAATGGAGTTGATGGTAAGTTGATTCTGGTAAAAAGATTTTTGAAATCTATGAATAGATTTTTTCATAATGGGCATTTTTAATAAACTTTATAGGGAACGTGTATGACTTGACCATTTTACCACTGCAAAGACTTAAAAGACTTAAAAGTTTTATTTTACTAAACAGAAAATGTGCCAATTAGCTCAGATATCACTAATAGACAAAAAAGTGTCCAACCTGAAGGAGGTGCTATGTGGAAAGCAGGGGAGGAGTTTCAGGAAACTTCTTCTTTTCCCAAGAGTGATAAAGAACTCACAGAAGTAGGTGTCTGGTGGGAAATCATGTTTAATATTTTAGTTCAACATTTCTTTGGTTAAAATGAGAAATTGAGCTTCTATTAAGTAAAAAGTCTGTATTTTCCATGGTTGACACAGGAGGTTTACTTCTGGAACTCATATTACATTACAGTTTTTTTAAGAAGTGATTTTAAAAAAATTAAGAGGCAGAGAGAGGGAGAGAGAGAGAGAGAGAGAGAGAGAGAGAGAGAGAGATCCCATCCACTGTTTCATGCCCAAATGCACACAATAACCAGGGCTGGACCAGGACAAAGCCAGAAGCAAGGAAGTTAGCCCAGGTCTGCCACATTGGGAGACAGGGACCCAAGCACTTGAGCTACCGGCTGCTGCATTCCAGGATCTGCATCCCCAGGAAGCTGGAACTGGGAGCTGAGCTAGGATGTGGCTGTCTTACCCAGCATTTTTAACCAGTAGGCCAATGCCTGTCCCATTTTGGCTGATTTTAAGTGATTGTCAGGTGAACAGTCTCAGAGAGGCATGTGGGACCTGTTCTTCCATCGGGCAACTTGTGCTTTTCTGGTTTTACTGCAAAAATATTCGCTGGAATATTTTCTTTTTCCTACTCAAGTATAGCATCTGGGACAAATCTGCATACTTCAGTTTTAAAAGAAGCCACGACAGAAACCCAGTTAATTATGACCATATGACACTTATTTCAAAAATATTTTAATATCCTCTATAGATTGGCATCTTAGCAACCATAGTCTGGTCCAACCTTTGTTCAGTTCCAAATAAAAATAACTCAAACTGCATTTTGGAACATTCACTACAGAACTCTCAGCTTGTATGACTTTAAATACAGAATTCTCTGCTTGTATGACTTTAAACACAGAACTCCTTCCCTCCTCATTACTCACAATTCCGAGTTAAATTGAACAGGAAATGAGTGGATGGTATGGAAATTCAAATAAGGGTGCTGCATACAAGGCTTGTGTTATTCCAATGGGTATGCAAAATTTGGCAATATCACCTAATGTACTTCTCTCACCTGACAAGATGAAGGGGGGAACCTTAAGTAGAAAGTGTTTCTGTGGTATTCCTTGGTATTTTCCAAGGTTTTTTTTTTTTTTTTTTACAATATTTTAAGTGGTGTTCCAGGCTTTAGAACATACTTGCATTTAGCTTCCAGCTTTCCATGCTACTGAGAAGTGGCATGTGTAGCTTAATGAACTCCATGGTGTTTTCAAATGAGGCGTGCAGAGACTGGATAATGCTGCATAACTAGTCTTGAAAATCTACACTGGCCAGGGCCAGCTCTATGGCCCAGTGGGTTAAAGCCCTGACCTGCAGCACCAGCATCCCATATGAGAACGGGTTCAAGTCCCGACTACTCCACTTTCAATCCAGCTCTCTGCTATGGCCTGGTAAAACAGTGGAGGATAGCCCAAGTTCTTGGACTCCTGTGCCCATGTAGGAGACCTGGGGGAGGCAACTGGCTCCTGACTTTGGATCAGTTAAATTCTGGCCATTGCAGCCATTGGGAGAGTGAACCAGCAGGTAGAAGACCTCTCTCTCTCTCTCTGGCTCTACCTCTCTCTGTAACTCTGTCTTCCAAATAAATAAAAAATAAAATCTTTTAAACATAAAGAAAATCTACACTGGCATAATGGGGAAGAACAATGAATAAAAGACCCTCTTTTTTATTTTTAAACTTCACTTATTTCCGTTTTTTCCAATATTTTATTTCAGTATAGCTTTAAATTTATAAAACAAAAATTGTGAGGTAGTAATTCAAAGAGTTTCCATATGCCCCTCACCTCATTTCCCTGTTATTAACATCTCATGTTAGTGTATTTGTCAAAGTTAATTAACCATGCCCAACTTCCCATAATTTTTTCATTCAAACTCCTTTTATCTCTGCCACATCTATGAACCTCTAGTAATCAATATTCTGTATTCAGATTGAGGGTTTTATTAGACTTAATTTTAGTTCCTACATATGTAAGAGAATATGCATTCATTATTTGTCTCTCTGTGTCTAGATTATTTATTTTAATCAATGGTTGTCCTTCAAAATCCATCTATTTAATTTTATTTTTTAAAGTTTTTTAAAATTTATTTGACAGGTAGAGTTATAGACAGTGAGAGGGAGAGACAGAGAGAATGGTCGTCCTTCTGTTGGTTCACTCCCCAAATGGCAGCAATGGCCAGAGCTGCTCTGATTAGAAACCAGGAACCAGCACCCATATGGGATGCCAGCACCACAGGCGGAGGCTTAACCTAGTGCACCGTGGCACCGACCCAAAAATCCATCTATTTTGCTGTAAGTGATAGGCTTTCAGTCTTTTTTTATGGCTGAAAAGTATTCTCTCTCTCTCTCTCTTTAAATCCATTCATCTGATGATAGACACCTTGGTTGATTCTATGTCTTGGATTTTGTGAACAGTGCTGCTTTAAACATAGTGGTGCAATTATTTCTTTGATGCAGTGAGTCCATGTCTTTTGGACATATACCTAGTATTAAGATTGCTGGATCATATGGCAGTTCCATTTCTAGTTTTTAAAAAACTCCCCATACTGCTTTCAGTAGTGGTGGCAACATCAACTTACATTGCCAGCATATGCAAGATCCCCTTTCTCAATATCCTGGACAGCATTTATTATTCTCCACCTTTAAAAAAAAAAAAAGCAGCATCACACATTTCAATAGACACTGTAAGTGGTGTAGTATTTTGTTATGATTTTGATGATCAAAAATTCCATGTCCTCTAAGCTGCTTGGTTAGATTCAGAGGTGTGGCAATACCCTAGTCCTTTCTCTTCATGGAGCTTTGAGAGTGAAAGGGAATAATATTTAAATACTAAACAAACAAAACTCCTACTAACCTGCTTGTCTGCGAATTTCCCACTCTCTGAAGATTCAAGGTTAGGGTGATACCCACTGGGACTAAATATACATTTTTCAGCTTTGACTGTTCAATTAGATTTTGTTTGTGTTCAGAGAGAACAATTTAATGAAAAGTAAAGTTGTTTAAAAGTAAATTTTCAAAATTTTTCTTTCACATATCAAGAACCAGGCTTGCAGGACTCAGATCAAGGAGTTTCTTTCTTTCTTTTTTTAGATTTATTTAATTTATTTGAAATACAGTGCTACAGAGAGAGATATAGAGATAGAGATAGAGAGATCGAGAGATAAAGAGATATCTTCTATCTGCTTCACTCCCCAAGTGGCTGCAACTGCTGGAGCTGAGCTGATCTGAAGCCAGGAGCTTCTTCTGGGTCTCTCATGTGGGTTTAGGGGCCGCCCAAAGTCTTGGGTCATCCCTCACTGCTTTCCCAGCTGCATGAGCAGGGCGCTGGATTGGAAGTGGAGCAGCCGGGACTTGAATCAGCACCTATATGGGATCCATTTTGGCCATGGATTCTTTTATCTGGATATAGAAGCTATCCTCTTATGGCAGCTAAGATATGAGATCTGATACTACAGGAGAAGCTAAAAGTGCAATGGAGAGAGAGGTAATGTCCTAAACCCAAAACTTACCTCCACAGGCATTCCAAGGAGGAAAGAGGAAAGATAGGAGAAACAAGAAACTATCATCATGTCAGATCTTTTCTTCCCCATGTGGCCATCAGTCTGGACACACAAGATGTATAAGGCAGGGTAGAAGGAATTTGGAGAAACTGTGAACTTGACCTGTATTCATTGTCTGACCCTCAGAGGAGATTGTCTGGCAAAGAACCCAAACAGTTATCCAACATGGTCGCCACACTGAGGTTGATTAAGCAAGAGATGTGGAGATATGATAAGCTATTGGGAGCCTGGTTTTGTGTTTCCTTAGGGTCTTGGTCCATTTTCCATTGCTATATCTTAATAGAATGGGCTGGGTAATTTATAAAGAATAAATTTAGAACAAAAAATACTAAAAGGGATAAAATATTAAGTTGTTCAACAGTCTAGGGCAAGGGCTGATCAAGTCACCGTTTCTCATAGTGTCCATTTCACTTCAACAGATTTCCTTTTTGGTGGTTGGTTAGTTGTCACCGATAAGGGAGAACATATGATATTTTTCCCTTTGGGACTGGCTTATTTCACTCAGCATGATGTTTTCCAGATTCCTCCATTCTGTTGCAAATGACCGGATTTCATTGTTTTTGACTGCTGTATAGTATTCTATAGAGTACATATCCCATAATTTCTTTATCCAGTCTACTGTTGATGGGCATTTGGGTTGGTTCCACATCTTAGCTATCGTGAGTTGAGCTGCAATAAACATTAATGTGCAGATGGCTTTTTTGTTTGCCAATTTAATTTCCTTTGGGTAAATTCCAAGTAGTAGGATGGTTGGATTGTATGGTAGGGTTACATTCAGGATTCTGAGGAATCTCCAGACTGACTTCCATAGTGGATTAACCAGTTTGCATTCCCACCAACAGTGGGTTAGTGTCCCTTTTACCCCACATTCTTGCCAGCATCTGTTGTTGGTAGATTTCTGTATGTGAGCCATTCTCACCGGGGTGATGTGAAACCTCATTGTGGTTTGATTTGCATTTCCCTGATTGCTAGTGATCTTGAACATTTTTTCATGTGTCTGTTGGCCATTTGGATTTCCTCTTTGGAAAAATGTCTATTGAGGTCCTTGGCCCATCTCTTAAGTGGGTTGTTTGTTTTGATGTTGTGGAGTTTCTTGACTACTTTGTAGATTCTGGTTATTAATCCTTTATCTGTTGCATAGTTTGCAAATATTTTTCCCATTCTGTTGGTTGCCTCTTCACTTTCCTGACTGTTTCTTTTGCAGTACAGAAACTTCTCAATTTGATGCAATCCCAATAGTTAATTTTGACTTTGACTGCCTGTGCCTCCGGGGTCTTTTCCAAGAAGTCTTTGCCGGTGTCTATATCTTGCAGGGTTTCTCCAATGTTCTCTAAAAATTTGATGGTGTTGGGTCGTAGATTTAGGTCTTTAATCCATGCTGAGTGGATTTGTGTATAAGGTGTAAGGTAGAGGTCTTGCTTCATGCTTCTGCAGGTGGAAATCCAGTTTTCCCAGCACCATTTATTGAATAGACTGTCTTTGCTCCAGGGATTGGTTTTAGATCCTTGATCAAATATAAGTTGGCTGTAGATATTTGGATTAATTTCTGGTGTTTCTATTCTGTTCCATTGGTCTACCCATCTGTTTCTGTACCATTACCATGCTGTTTTGATTACAACTGCCCTGCAGTATGTCCTGAAATCTGATATTGTGATGCCTCTGGCTCTGTTTTTGTTGTACAGGATTGCTTTAGCTATGCGAGGTCTCCTGTGTCTCCATATGAATTTGAGCATCATTTTTGTAGATCTGAGAAGAATGTCTTTGGTATTTTGATAGGTATCGCCTTGAATCTATAAATTGCTTTTGGGAGAACGGACATTTTGATGATATTGATTCTTCCAATCCAGGATCATGGAAGATTTTTCCATTTTTTGGTATCCTCTTCTATTTCTTTCTTTAAGATTTTGTAAATATCATCGTAGAGATCTTTAACGTCCTTGGTTAAGTTTATTCCAAGGTATTTGATTGTTTTTGTGGCTATTGTGATCAGCTGTGGCATTGCCTGTGTATACAAAGGCTGTCGATTTTTGTGCATTGATTTTATATGCTGTTACTTTGCCAAACCATTCAAAACATTGGTTGAACTCTGCAATTAATTCAAAATTATTCTTAAGTGTTGAAACTTAACTGAAAAGTGATTCCTGTTAAATATAAAAGTGGAACTAAGAGGGAGTAGATGTACAGTTTGGGACATGCTCAATCGGACTTGCTCCAAATGGTACCAGGGGATTCCAACTCAATCCCATCAAGGTGGCATGTACCAGTGACATCCCACTAGTCCAAGTGATCAATTTCAGTTCTCAATTGATCACACTGATAGGTCTAATAGTCAAAGGGATCAGACAAACAAGACTAGTATCTGTTAACACTAACTGATAGAATTAAAAAGAGAGAGAATGCTCCAACATGGGAATTGGGATACACAGCAGACTCATAGAATGGCAGATGTCCTAACTAGCACTCTGGCCTCAGAATCAGCCCTTAAGGCATTCGGCTTTGGCTGAAAAGTCCATGAGAGTATTGTAGGCATGGAAAGCCAAGACACTGTGGCAAAAAAAAAAAAAAATGACCAAAATGAAAGATCTCTGTGAGATCCCAGAGGAAAGAACAGGCCATCAAAGAAGGAGGTAACTTTCTCTCAAGGGAGGAGAGAACTTCCACTTTGACTATGACCTTGTCTAAATAAGATCAGAGTCATGAAACTCAAAATGCTTCCTTAACCTTGGCAACTCATGACAAGAGCCTCAGGTGACTACTGATGCCATTAACAAGAGTGTCAATTTGTTAAGTCAACAACAGGAGTCACTGTGCACTTACTCCTCATGTAGGATATCTGTCCTTTTTTTTTTTTTTTTTTTAACAGGCAAAGTGGACAGTGAGAGAGAGAGACAGAAAGGTCTTCCTTTGCCGTTGGTTCACCCTCCAATGGCTGCCGCTGCCAGCTTGCTGTGGCCGGCGCCCCACGCTGATCCGAAGGCAGGAGCCAGGTGCTTCTCCTGGTCTCCCATGGGGTGCAGGGCCCAAGCACTTGGGCCATCCTCCACTGCACTCCCGGGCCACAGAAGAGAGCTGGCCTGGAAGAGGGGCAACCGCACAGAATCTGGCACCCCGACCAGGACTAGAACCTGGTGTGCCGTCGCTGCAAGACGGAGGATTAGCCTATTGAGCCTCGGTGCTGGCCGGATCTCTGTCCTTAATGTGTTGTTCAATGTGATTTAATGCTACAACTAGTACTCAAACAGTATTTTACACTTTGTGTTTCTGTGTGGGTGCAAACTGTTGAAAGCTTTACTTAATATATGCTAAATTGATCTGTATATAAAGATAATTCAAAATGAATCTTGATGTGAAGGGGAGGGGAGAAGTAGCGGGAGAGGGGTGGGTTGCAGGTGGGAGGGAAGTTATGGGGGGGTGGAAAGCCATTGTAATTCATAAGCTGTACTTTGGAAATTTACATTCATTAAATAAAAGTTAAAAAAGAAATAGCCACTGACTCCTGAAGTGACTTTTGAGGATTTGAATTGAGGCAGGCCATCAGAGAATGAACCACTCACGCTGCATGGTGTACGTGCCTACAGATTTCTTAAAAAAAAAAAGAATAAATTCATTCAGCTCATGGTTCTGGAGTCTGAAAAGTCCAAGAGTACAGCACCAGCATCAGGTGAGGGCCTTCATGATGCAATATAACATGGTGCAGGGAGCCCATGGTGAGAAGCAGCAACTCTGCCAGCTCCTGTCTCTCTTTTCCTTGTAAAACCATTAATTACATCATAGGAGCCCTGCCTTCATGAATTCATATAACCCTGATTACTTCCCAAATACCCCTT
This sequence comes from Sylvilagus bachmani, assembly GCA_015711505.1. Classification (NCBI taxonomy): domain Eukaryota; kingdom Metazoa; phylum Chordata; class Mammalia; order Lagomorpha; family Leporidae; genus Sylvilagus; species Sylvilagus bachmani. Next base: position 9,690 of record JADBBT010001303.1, read on the forward strand.
CACTTAATACTGGTACAATGGTAATTTTTAAAACAACTTATGTATTTATTTAAAAGGTAGTGTTACACAGAGAGAGGAGAGGCAGGGAGAGAGAGTCTTCCTTTCACTGGTTCACTCCCCAATTGGCTGCAATGACTGGAGCTGCACTGATCCAAAGCCAGGAGCCAGGAGTTTCATCCAGGTCTCCCACATGGGTGTAGGGTCCTAAGGACTTGGACTATCTTGTACTGCTTTCTCAGGGCATAGCAGAGAACGGAGGTGGAGTAGCCAGGACTTGAACAGTCTCTCATATGGGATACCTCGTTGCAGGCAGAGGCTTTATTCACCACGCCACAGGGCCGATCCCGTAATTATTATTTTTTTAAATCCAGAAACCTTTTATTTAAGGTATAAAAACGTTATGCATTTCATAAATACAACTTTAGGAACATAGTGATTTATCCCAACCTACTCACCCTCCCATTCACTACCCCGCCCTTCTTTCTCCTCCCTCTCCTATTCCCATTCTTATTTTTTACTAAGATCTATTTTCCATTAACTTTATACATATAAGATAAACTGGACACTAATTAAAGTGTACAACAAATAGTATATAAAAAACTGCTCCTCAACAGTTGAGACAAAGTCTGTTGAAAGTTATTGCATCTCAAAGTGTCAATTTCACTTCTATTGGTTACCTTTTAGGTACTCTATTAGTTATCACAGATCAGGGAGAACATATGGTATCTGTCTGTTTGGGAACTGACTTATTTCACTAAGTATGTTTTCCAGTTGCATCCATTTTGTTACAAATGACAGGATTTCACTTTTCATTGCTGTGTAGTATTCTATGATGCATATCTCATAATTTCTTTATCAAATATTCAGCTGATGGACAATTAAATCTCTACATGAATTTCAGAGGGGACAACCATTCAAACGACAGCAGCAAGCCATTTCTAGTTCTCAGGTGATGTGGGAGCTAGAGATCATCATGTGTACACAGAAAGGCAAGGAGGCAGGCAGGCAGCTGGTAGAAAGCAAAGCGCCTGTTGTTCACATGGGCCACTGTGAAGAGGCTGAGCTGCAGAAGAGGCTGTGGGATGGACAGCCAGGACAGGGTCAAATGTAGCTAGGACAGAGAAAGAGAGAGGTCCTCCATGCTATGCGCCTCAGAGCTAGAGATGAGACCACACAGGTAGCTAGCGGCAACCTGAGACCTAGGGATCTTCTGCCATAAGGATGCCCATGAAGCCCAGGGACGCAATGATCATCAGCCTAGGCAGAGGCCCAGCTCTGAGACCACCAGGGAGCCATGCTGTGAACTGAACCATCAGCGTCTTTCCTTCCTCATGAGGTCATGTACATTGCAGATCTCTCCATGCACCAAAGACCACTGTAGACAGAGGTGAGCATAATTGGGAAAGATCTCAGGTTTTACAGATTTTAACTAAACAGACATGAATAGTTGAGAAAGTCATAGATGGATAAAGAAATTACTGTTTTGGTATTTACATCTAACTATAGTTTAACAAAATTGGGACTCCCAATGTCAAGGAAAATGGAGCTGACCAAAGGGATCTTATGTTTATGTGATGTGATCTGGGCATTGTGATGAGATGATGGGAGAGTGTGTTGCAGGAAAAAACAAAGGGAGATAGCACAGCTGCAAGGCTTTTAACTGTGTAGTTGAAGAGCCTCCAAAATCATGAATAAGCATGACATTTTATACTGTAAGTTTGTACATTTGTGGGAGAGGGAGGGTACACTACTTGTAACAAATTATCACAGTTAAGAATCCTTTCCTGGGGCTGGTGCTGTGGCACAGCAGGTAAAGCCACCACCTGCAGTGCTGGCATCCCATATGGGCACCAGTTTGAGTCCTAGCTGCTCCACTTCTGCATGGGAAGACACAGAGGAAGTTCCTGGCTCCTGGCTTCAAACTGGCACAGCTCCAGCCATTGCAGCCATTTGGGGAGTGAACCAGTGGATGGAAGACTATTCTCTCTCTCTCTCTCTCTCTGCTTTTCCTTCTCTCACTGTGTAACTTTGACTGTCAAATAAATAAATAAATAAATATTTAAAAAAAGAAAAGGGATCATTCCCCACACACATTTCTTGCTTTCCCTCAAGCTATGACCATAACAGGTCTTATTCTATGAAAGCTCTCTATTAGAACAAACAACAAAAATGATCTTAAAATAGACAGAAGAGACAGAAGTGTCCACACTCAGTGCTATGATCTGAATGTTTGCTTCCTGCCAAATTCATTATGTTGAGACCTAGTCATTAATGTGTTGGTTTAGGGAGGTGATTAGATATGAGGATGAAGTCCTCATGAATGAGTTAGTTCCCTTATGAACTATGTGTGGTTTGGTATTCATCAATAAATAGCTAAAACAGAAGCCTAGGAGTTAAGAGCCTGTGTTCCACATCAGAGTGCCTGGGTTCAATTCCCAGATCTGAACCTGATTCCAGCTTTCTGTTAATCTGGATCCTGGGGAGCGGTCATGATGGCTCACACAATCAGTTTCTTGCCATGCGTATGAGAGACCTGGAATGTATTCTCAGGTCCCAGTTTCAGTCCCAGCACAGCCATAGCTGCAGCAAGCATTTGGGAGGTAAACCAGTGGATGGGAGATTTCTCTACCTGATTTTCTCTTTTTATCTTCTACTTCATAAATAAATAATTTGATAAAATAAAATAAAATTATCTAAAACAAAACCATTTAGCTGAGTCCTAGGAAACCCATAAGATCATTAAATATATTAAAAAGCTCTTTATTTATGCTGTGATGATTAATCAATATGAAGAATTGGCTAGGCCACGACAGTCATGCTATCCAGTTTTTATCTGATACTAAACTAGATTTCTATGTGAAGTTGTTTCTTGAATGGGTTCAATAATTAAAGCTGTAGATTGCGAGTAAATCAGATTACTTTCCACAGTTTGTTGGGCCTCATCCAACCAGTTGAAGACCTTAAGAGAAAAGACGTTGGTCCTTGGAGGAGGACAGGATTCTGCCTTCAGTTGACCTTCACACTTGAACTGCAACCTCAGTTCTTCTCTGGTTCCCCACCCAGGTTGCCTGTCTTGTAGGTTTTAGACTTGTCAACCAGTACAATCACATAGGCCAATCACACTTAAATGAAATACACACACACACACACACACACCACAGACTCTGCTGGTTCTCTCTCTCTAGACAATTCTGACTAATGTAGCCTCTAAATTCTAGGAGAGTTTATCACGTGACAATGGATATGTTGAATTGAAGTCCAAGTGCTTAATTGCTTTTGCTTTCTTACAAGTGTCTGGGCTTCTTGGATATGATGTTCTATATTCCAACATTTTCTCTTACTGCTATGGATGCAGATGATCATATCTACAGGAGTTCTTATGGTTCCATAAGTGGTATTGGCTCCGTGGTACCCCACAAAGGCACTTACTATTAGGTTCTAGGGGTTTTATGCCCCAGGAAGGTAAAACAGCAATGAGTTGAGGCAGGAGAGTTTTACTGAAAACCATATAGCAGAAAAAAGAGTGAGGGATGGGGCAAGGAGTACACTTTGTTAACAAATTGGGAACTGAAAAGAGATCCAGCCTCCCAGGTAGTGTGCAACAGCCCATTAATGTTACTTGTTGGGACGGGGCTATGTGGACAAGCTGACTCCCACGTCCACTGTGGAAACGTGGGTTTGGGATTTGAATAGATAGAAGACCCCTTTGACAGGTATTTATCAAGGGCAGCAATTTACAATGCATGCTCTTATAAGCTTTGGATGTCCTGGTCAACCTGTAAGTGCCAGAGCCTGCAGAATCTTAGGGCATAAAATTCCATGTTGACATCCTCAAGGTCCTTCATAATTGGAGCTCAGTTGTCCAGCTGTTAAGTATTTGTGTCCCAATGGCCTAGCGCATTCTAATACTTACAAGCTACAGATGAGTGAAGGCTGCTGCGATACTGCAAGCACCAATACCAGAGCACCACCAGAGTTGTGATATCCAGTGCCAACACCATGAAGCCATTGCTAATCAAGCTGCAGCAATTTGTTCCAAAGCCACTATCGACTTCATGGCTGCCATCAATGTTGATGTTGACACAAATGGTGATAGCAGGAGTTTATGGAAATTATGCAAAAGGAGCTCTTACAGTGTTCTCAGCATTCTTCTTAAGACTTAGGCATCAGCTCTTCCTGTATAGACCAGAAGCCTGCTCTCAACAAAGTCCTTAGGTTCACTTGTCTTCAGATACTCACCTGCAGCCTCATTTAAACTCTAGCCAAGGCCTCTGTTGTGGATAGACTGATATCTGAAGGAAGAATTATACTAAAAGGAAAGCTTCTTTAAAAGCCCCAAGAATCCAAATGAGGATGAGTTTGCAGAGGGCCTAAATTCAGATAATCCATCATCAGCCCATTTTCCCATTGGTAGCTGGTTGCTAAAAATCATATTAGAAACTGCCTGGAATTTTCTCTAACATTTCTGTTGAGTGACTGAAATTGCAGATGACTTCAGAACTGCGACATGCCCAAATAAATGGAGTCCTAACATTAAAATTGATTTTTTTTTAAATAACACTTTTATTTAAAGAGTATAAATTTCTAAAATACAGTTTATAGATTACAATGGCTTCCCCCCATAACTTCCCTCCCACCCACAACCCTCCCCTTTCCCACTCCATCTCCCCTTGCATTCACATCAAGATTCATTTTCAATTCTCTTTATATACAGAAGATCAGTTTAGTATATATTAAGTAAAGATTTCAACAGTTTGCCCTCACATAGCAACACAAAGTGAAAATACTGTTGGAGTACTAGTTATAGTATTAATTCACAATGTATAGCACATTAAGGACAGAGATCCTACATGACATATTTTTTTAATTGATTAATTTTCTATGCAATTTCCAGTTTAACACCAAGATTTTTTAATCATTTGCAATTATCTTTATATGCAGAAGATTGATTCAGTATGTACTAAGTAAAGATTTCATCAGTTTGCACCCACACAGAAACACAAAGT
>JADBBT010001304.1:0-14694 GCA_015711505.1 Sylvilagus bachmani
CCATAACTTCCCTCCCACCCACAACCCTCCCCTTTCCCACTCCCTCTCCCCTTGCATTCACATCAAGATTCATTTTCAATTCTCTTTATATACAGAAGATCAGTTTAGTATATATTAAGTAAAGATTTCAACAGTTTGCCCTCACATAGCAACACAAAGTGAAAAATACTGTTGGAGTGCTAGTTATAGTATTAATTCATAATGTATAGCACATTAAGGACAGAGATCCTACATGATATATTTTTTTAAATTGATTAATTTTCTATGCAATTTCCAATTTAACACCAAGATTTTTTTTTCATTTTTAATTATCTTTATAGGGCTTGCCTCCTTAGCGCAGTAGGCAGCGCGTCAGTCTCATAATCTGAAGGTCCTGAGTTCGAGCCTCAGAGGGGGCAGCTGAGCTTTTGTCTCGGGTTAAGGCGCATTCCCATATCGGTTAAGGTGCATTCGACCTCTTAAGAAAATACAAAAAACCTTAATAGTAAGGCGCATTCCCATATCGGTTAAGGTGCATTCCCATATCAGCACCACCTCTTAAGAAAATACAAAAAACCTTAATAGATAAAAGGCTTCCATGACCTCCTCTACGCTTCCACTTCACTTCTAAGGATGCCATGATTCCCAAAGACCAGTCGACTTACTGTCTGTGAATACTTGGTAGTGGAGGTGGGAGTTCTTCTAGGATCCTGGGACTGTCCTCTGACAGTATTTGGAGCAGCCATGGTGAAAGGCACTTCCTGTGGAACTCCTATTGTGCAAGGGCAGGTCTATTCATCTACATTGTCTTGGCCACTCCAGTCTCCCTTAGGCTTTGGACACCTTCCTTGGCGGTACCCTAAGGAGGTTCGATATTTCACTAAATTTAGCAGAGTCCATACTTGCTGCAGATTTGATTCCTTAACCAAGTCCCTCAAATAAAAATGAAATTCAGAATCTCTGCTTAGTGGCTTCACCAATGAATTTAGGGCTTGCTTTTTAATTTCTTAAGCTTGGAATGTATGTTTGCGATCATCTTGTATCAGAACAGAAAAGCATTTTTCATTCCGTCTTGAACATGCCGAAAACCCAGCTGTGTGGTGTGTCGTCCCCAGCCTGCACAGTTTGGATCAACAGACGCCGCAGCTCAGGCGTGCCAGGACACCTTGCACACGTGTTCTGCTTCACAGAACAGCGCGACGCGACTCTGAAAGCCCTGTCGGACCACGCTTCGGAGGGCTGACTTCGGTTCCTTTTGTCCTTTAGCTGTGTGCCTCGTGAGAAGCCCCTTAGCAGCGCTGGCAGTCTGGGCTATCGTTGCAGGCCAGGCAGAGCTCTGGTTTCTACAAAGAATGCCCACCAGAAAACTACCCTCACACTTAAATATTCATCAGACACGACGAGTCGAACTGACGGTAATGACTGTCAAAATTCAAGCTTTCAGGCAAAATTCCGTAGTTTGGAAAATTACGCCTCACCTCTCTGCGTGCCAGTTTGCCAGCCCGAGAGAAGCTGTGGACTGTGTCGCCGGAACGAGAGCAATAGGAGCTGTTGGTAGACATCCCATGTGCCAAGCTTCTACTTCACTCCCGGTTTGAGGAAGTGTGTGTGTTAGCAGAGGCGATGCGGGAAGATCGCCGTGGGCTGGGTGGGAGCCGCTCCGCGTGCGCCCCGAGTCTTCGCGGGGGAGGAGCGCGCCGCCCCGCGGCACCCAGGTCCCTGTGCGCTCATGGGTGCGGGGCCGGCCTCTGGGGGACCAGGGTCGCGCGGGCCCGCGGCGGGGAGAGTGAAGTAGGAAGAATGTGGGGCTTTAATAACTTGTTTTGTATTATTTCCGGTTTCTGCTGCCTTTTCCCAGTGGAATTGGATTAACGATAAGGTTTGGTTGTCGTTTATTTATTCGCAGGAGGATCGGTGCCCTGTTAAAGTTTTATTTCTATTTTTTAAATGCTCAAATTTTTATATTGCTCTTCAGAAAACTGGCGTTAGCCTTATATTTACAAGACTTTTTCTTGGTTAATTTTAATGGTCACTTCACCGACTTTTAAAAAAAGATTTTAGTTATTTATTTGAATGTCAGAGCTGGGGGGAGGGGGAGTTACTGACTGTTCCAGGAAATCCAGTTAATCATAAACAATATTAGATTTTCATCACTGCATTTCATTTCTCTCATTATCTCTAATGCATTTTACTACTTTCCTTTCTCTTCGCGGTTTCTCTGCCTTTTAAAATTCTCATTATCAAACATTTGTTTTAATCTACGCTTCCTTGAGTGTCTTGCAGTCTTCATTTCATTTTTTTGTATTTTTTACCCTGAGCTCAGCCAACTTTTATTTCATTTCCTCCTGTTTTGTCCATTTCTGGTCTTAGTTTTTGAATTTATGATTTAATGTGCTGGCACTTTTGTTTCTTATATCTACAAATGCATGTTTGAGGATATTTCACTCGACCTCGAGAGTTCTCATACATTTTTCCTTTGTGGAGGCAATTTCGCCAACTGTCCTGTTCGGTTTCCTGTGTAGAGAATGTTCCAATGCTCATTTTGTGGAGAGCTTGGGTGGTAGTCAAGATTCCCAGCTCAAGGGTGACCTCTACTGTCACCCTGGGAAAGTGCCATCTCTTTAACGTCTTGGGAGAGAGGGATCTACAGGGAAGAGTCGGGGATCTTCAGACTTGCGGGTTTCCCTTTGTCCTGCTTCTCGCCACACCGCAGTTCTTCCCTGCACCGTCCACCTCCCAAGCCTCTCCATCCTGTCGCACCCGGAACTCCTGCCTTTCTGATTCACCACCTCCAGTCTCACCCCACTGGACAGCCAACTCACTAGAGAGGAGATTTGAGAGGAGGAGAGAAAAGCGTTTATTTCAAGAAGCCAGCAGTCTGGGGGGGGGGGGGGACTTCTCTATCCAAAATGTGCGCTTTCCACCAAACCAGCCAGCAGGAATGGTTTTTAAAGGAAAGGGGGTAGCTGCAGGAGAGGTTAGGAAAAAACCATTGCTAATGAGTCAGAATTTCACGTTTTGTTCAGAGGATCCAGGAAATCCAGGGTGTCAGCCAGGGGGAGGCTTCTTGATAGTGAAGCGACATTTGGTGAGACTTCGCTAGCTGGGCTGAAGTCTGCCACTCCAAGTCCTCTCCTGTGAGGAGCTCCTGAAATTCGTAGGCGAACATCGCTATTCACTAGACCAGTCACAAGCAATCCACAATATCAATAGTTGGTTTTTGTTAGATAAAACAGGAAAAGAAGGGAGGGGGGATGCCTTTGTTAAGGTAAAATGTGAAAAGAAAGGAAGGAAGATAACTTACTGATGGTTACACCCAGAGCCAGTGTCCTGACCCACCTGAAGCCTCCTCAGTATTGCATTTGTTTAGAGGGTGGTTTTCAGCTGGGGAAGTAGGGTCTGGTTTTCATTCCAGGTCCTTGCCTTCTACCTAGAGAAGTATTCTAAGTACAGCCACAGTGCACAAAGTGATTGAGTTTATTTAAAAGGAGAGAAAGCAAACACACCTGTGCGTAGGTAGAGTGGGCTAGTAGGAGAAAGGGGTGGGGGCTCCTCCTGCATCCCTAGTCAGCAGAGAGAGAAGGCTTTTTCCAATCTTCCTCTTTCATGAGTATAGACATGTAAGCATCCCTAAAGTAATTTTCCAAATGGATACATTTTACTTCATACACAAGATTCTTCTCCATTGTCACAAGAGAGAAAAATGAACTATCTGTCCTTTCTTTATCCCATAGTTCTGTCAAAATCAGTGTAACACAGGGACTCCCAGAGTGGACGCTTGTCTCTCTGAGATCATGTACACACACTTATAATGGAGGGACCTGTCTTCATGGACTGATTGTTCCAGAAGCATGCTCTGGAAGGCTAGAAAGATTTTGGATAACACATCTTTGCACACTGCAGCATATTTGTGAATGTGGACCAGGTTTGGCTGAAGATTAAGAATTTTTGAGGGTCTCACAAATTTATAATTCTGCAGCAAAACACACTTTATGATCTGTGGGAAATATCTATGGACTATCCCTTCTCTGAATGAAGTAGGTGTGGAAGTGTTTTGTAATAAATTGCCTGCATGTCTCCATCCTCTGGGAAATTAAGAATTCCTCACACTCCTGAGAGGTCACAGCCTCTGGTGACATGGACTCCATTTAGAAGTTTTGGAGTTACGCCCCTAAAGGTCACATGCTAGCTATGGAGGAAGCCTGGGGGCTCTGAGGCGAGCGCCCCGGAATCCCAGCTTTCGGAAGGACCCTGTGCTTAGGGGTTAATGCTCCTACAATACAATGCCGTGTGTGAAGAACACACATTTATACAACTCTGTTTATGACATGAACGTGCTCCGTCCGCGAGCGGCTGGCGGGCGGCGCGTGAGGCCTCGGGGGCACCTGCCGACCAGCGGGCGCTCCGAGGGCCGCGTTCCCGCGACTCCTGCGCCTTTGTCACGCTTGGAAAAGTGTCTCTGTCCTCTCTCAAGTCCACGAATATCGCCTAAAGGTCAACAACCTCGTCCGGTTCTGTATTTAGAGAAAGTTTTTTATGTGACTATTTTATCTTACTTTATTTACCAAGAACGGAAGTAGAAGAAATTACTCCTTTTTGTAAAATACACGAAGAAAAAAATTTTTTGAATTTATAATGCCTGGGACTGCAAAATGAAAAAGAGACACCTGGCCCTACAGCTGTGGCCGGTTAGCTCAGTTGGTTAGAGCGTGGTGCTAATAACGCCAAGGTCGCGGGTTCGATCCCCGTACGGGCCAAAATGCAGCAATATCGTTTTTCACTCCTAAGAGCCTCATAGTCACTGCAGAGGCTGCACGTGGAGGGAGCGGTCGCCCTAACGCGGGCACACAGACTGTCGTCAGGAGGTGCTGACCTGGACAGGAGTGGGGTCGGGACTCCAATTTCAGGGCAACACAGACTATGGGCTTTTAAAATAAGTAACATAAATCGTCAATTGGATGAGTGACTATAACGTGCCAAAACAGCCAACGAGGATGCTCTTATTTTTCTGACACTTTCCAAACCAGACAACGTTTTAGAGACTTCTCACACCACGGACGGAGCAGACTTGGGCAACACGCGTGACTTAAAGGTCCTCACCAACCCGGCCACGAGTGCGGTTGGGTCTCCTCTCAAGCTCCCTGCTGAACAGAGCGGACGGCGCGCCAGGCCCAGCCCCGGATTCCCCGCGGCACCCGAGTCTCTGACACCTGATGCCTGTGGAAACTGAATGCGCCCCTCGGGGTCCGCTCTCGCCCCCTGCCCCACCTACAGGCTCCGTCCCCGCGTTCCCAGCACCTAGGGAACTGCTCAGTCTGCGAGCCGCCCAAGACTCCCCGGGAAAGGCCACCAGGACAGCTGGCCCCGGCGCCTCTGGCCGCTCGGAGAAGACCCGGGGCCGAGGTCTCCCTCCTGGACCTCCGCGCGGCGGGCACCTGCCTCCCCGGGACCCGCCCACTCGGAAGAACCGCGCGATAAAGGAGACACGGCCTCTACTGTGCAGTTGCGGGTCGGGCGGGGAGGGATGGCAAGCCCAGAAAGACAGAAAGGAGGTGCGTGATTGGGGCAGGGAGGGGTGAGCTGCTCTGTGACTTTTCCCGCACCGAGAAGTAGCAACGCAGGGCTCGACGGTGGCCTGAACGAGCGTGTTTTGATTGGGTAGTTGACATCTGCAGGTGCCCGGTCCCCAGCCTAGGACCTAAGCAGTGCTGAGAACTGCCACTGTATTGGGCGATGGTTTCTCTAACGCACGCGCTGCGCGCCCTCTGGGCGGACTAGAAAACGCACTGCACCCGCAAGCAGGCAGTGGTTTTTCCTTGCGCTCGGAGTCCTGCATCCCAGTCCAAGGAGAGAAGGATGTCGCTCAATCGATGTGAGTTAAAAACAAAGACGACCCAAACAAATACAGACCAGAGCGAGGGTTCTCCAGGCAGGCCTTCGGTGAAGCGTTTGCAGGTGCCAAACCCACCAAGCGTTTCAGACTGGAAGGCTGGCTGGGAAACTCGTCTCTCCTGTGCCCGGGATGAGTCCTTAGCCATGAAGACACCTGCAGTCTTCTCTTTCTCATATTGATTCTTGCAAGCTAAAAAAGAAAAACAAAACACATAGGGAGCCCTGGGCCACAAGGAAAGAGGAGACTGGCTACTGCCATGGGTGTGGCAGGCAGGCTTGTGGAGTGGAAGGAGGTTCACACAGAAGGAGAGCCACACAGATTTCTCATAACAAGAAAGCACACTCCACAGGGTGAGCAGTAACCCACTTCCACTCCACAGGATGAGCCGCAGCAGCCTCCGGAAAGAACGCAAGTCTCCCCTCAGGGCCTTCTGGTGTCTCGGGCTGGAATTTATGGAGCATTTTCAGTGAGGGGAGTGGGGGTCATTTCCAGGGGTTCTGGGTGGAGGGGTGCTGTCACGCTGTTCCCAGGGATTGGCCTGGGAGACTCCTGTAGGGTCCCCTGTTTGGCTGTTGGTCACGCACTATGAGACCCCTCGGGCAATGGCCCTGCCGATGTGTGTTTTACAAGATGGACTCCAGATGCATCGTCTTTGGGTTTGCCCATCTGGGGTTGGGCTTTCTGGCCTGGGCTGGTTGCTATCTCACACAAGCAAGCAGGCTGTCTGAGTGGTCCGCTTCCAAAGCTGGCATTTTTAAGCCAGCAAAACAAGCCATTTTAGTTCAAGCAAGTGAAACTTGCGGTTTTAGCTCAGATTTTCCGAAGGTTCCTCTTGCTTGCTGCGTTCCCCAGATCCTAGGTCTTCCCTGCCTCCCTGCCATCCCCTCTTCCCCTAGGGTGCAACTCTGTGTTGAAGAGGGTCTGCCCACATGAACCTGGAAACTCTGGGGACCATGTGCTCTGGCGCCTGCCCAAAGGGTCTAGGTTTATTTGGAGTAGAGAAAGGAAAAAATCCATACCCAAAGGATTTTTCAATTTGATAGAGGGACTGGTGATGTGGCACAGGGGGTTAAGCCACCACCTGTTACTGCAGTAACCCACTTCCTAAACAGCTCCCTGCCAATGCACCTGGGAAGGCAGCTGAAGACGACCAAAGTCCTTGGGTCCCTGCACTGACATGGGAGACCCAGATGGAGTTCCAGGCTCCTGGCTTTGGCTTGTTCTGTTCTTGGCCATTGTGCCATTGTGGCCATTTGAGGAGTGAACCAGCAGATGGAAGATTCTCTCTCTCTCTCTCTCTCTCTCTCTCTCTCTCTCTAACTCTGCCTTGCCTTTCAAGTAAATAAATAAATCTTTTTGAAAAAAGAAATGAAAAAAAAAGATCACAGTGAAGAGAAATTGGGAGGCTGACATTTCAAGGCTATTAATGGGGAATACAAATTAATATTTAATTTAGAAATCTACCAGGACTTTAATAGGGAAATCCAAGGGAAATGGACAGCCCTGAGGCCTCATGAAGGTCCCACTCTTCTCTGCTGCTCTGCACGACCAGGCACGTTCACAAGGCTATGCCTGTCCATGGGAGACAGAAAGTACTTTGTCCCTGGCGGAAGTGCAGAGCAATCTTGTAAACTCCCTGAACCTTGTGAGCAGTCCCCAAGCCACATGAGATCCAAGAGAAGGCTGAGAGATTGAATATCCGAATGGTCAAACTGTATGTAGAAAGAGAACTCGGAGCCACAGCCAGCAGTAATCAGCTCAGAAGCAAGCATGCTCTCTCTCGTAAGCAGACCAGGAAGCCAAAAATACTCCTTGACCAACTGGCTCCAAACGGCCAGGACTTGCTTAGTAACCCACACTTTCATTTTGGTTTGCTTCCAATTGAGGACCCGCCAGAGAAAGCCAGATGCACTCCTCCAATCACCAGATAGGATGCCCCTCCTCTCGTGAGCGGTTCCTGGGGCTGAGGTGGGGATTGGATGTACAGCAAATAGGTACAAGAATCTTCCGGGAGTGATTCTACCATGGCTCGGTGAGGATAGTTGTATAAATCTTTATCTTCCCCAAAAGCATTGCATTTTACACTTAGAAGTGGATGAATTTTAACACATATAAATTATACCTCAGTAAAGCTGATTTTTAAAGTAAGTATAAGGGGAAGCCGGCATTGTGGCACAGTGGGTTAAGCTGCCACCTGAAGCACCAGCATCCCATTGGGCACCTGGTTCATGACTTGGCTGCTCCATTTCCGATCCAGCTCCCTGCTAATGGCCTGGGAAAAGCAGCAGAGGATGGCCCAAGTGCTTATGCCCCTGCCACCCACTTGGGAGATCCGGGTGCAGTTCTTGGCCCAGTGCTGGCCGCTGTAGTCATCTGGGGAGTGAACCAGCAGATGGAAGATTTCTGTGTCTCCCCCTCTGTAACTCTTTCAAAATAAATACATAACTATTTTTTAAAAATAAACATAAAAGAATAAGTTAAGGGCATGGAAACACACACACAAATAGCAGTCGTTACAAGGTGCCAGATCACAGACAAAAATGTGAGCTGATGGCATCCTGAGAGCTAAGAAACTAGTCCAAAAAAGTTCTGAGATGAGAAAATGTATTTCAGGGAGAGAGAGAAAGAGAGGGAGAGAGACAGGGAGAGGGAGAGAGAGAGAGAGAGAGGGAGAAGGAGTGGGAGAGAGAGAGAGAGACAGGGAGAGAGAGAAAGAGACAGGGAGAGGGACAGGGAGAGGAAGAGGGATAGGGAGAGATTTCAGTATAGATGCATAGATGTACAGTCATTTATCCCAAAGCAATAAATATAACCACACATCATCTTAGTTTTCAACAGTGACATATAAATTCAATGGCCTTTTAAAATCTGTCCTCTGACAAAGAAGTTATTTAAAATTGTCCAAAAGGTAGCAATCAATCATTGGCCTATTAAAATGAGAAACACGGAACAGTTTGAGAAAAATTGTGCCCATTAATATTGTAAGCTGAACACAACTTTCAAATTATTGGTTTTGGCGATCAATTCTTAAATTAGTCAAGAGAGGAAATGAGACAAAATGTATTTATACAGTCTTTGTACAATTAGCTCCATAATGACCCAAGCACTTAAGCCATCACTTGCTGTCTCCTAAGGTGTGCCTTAGTGGAAGGCTGGAATCAGGAGAGCCAGGACATGCACCAGGCACCCATACGTGATGAAGTCATCCTATGTGGCGTCTTAACTGTTGCACCAAACGCCCATCCCAAATTAACTTTTTATTATACAAATTTATGGTGTACAAACATTATTCTTAAAATATTTTATTTATTTGAAAGGCAGAGAGAGAAGAGTATGTTCCCATGAGCTGGCTCACTCCCCCAAAGCCTGCAACAGCTGGGACTGGGGGAGGCTGAAGCCAGGAGCCAGGAACTCAATCCAGGTCTCCCCTAGGGGTGCAGGGACCAACCACCTGAGCCATTGCCTGCTGACTCTCAGGGCGTACATTAGCAAGAAGCTAAATTGGGAACACAGCTAGGACTAAAACCCAGGTGCTCTGACATGGGTTGTGGGCGTCCCACATGGCCTTTAACTACTGTGCCAAATGCCTCTGCAACGCGATGCTCTGATCTACATATATATGGTTATGTGACTACCGTAAGCAAATTAGTGTAGCTATCACTTCCCATAGTTATTCTGTGTGTGTGTGTCAAGGGCACTTACAATCCGCCCTCCTGGCACATTTCTAGTGCGCAACGCAGTGCTATCAACTGTAGTCCTCAGGCCGTGCCCGAGCTCTCAGCCTCTCCATCCTACGTCATCGTAAAGTTGTGCCCTTTAGTCTCCTTCTTACACTTACTGCTACTGTGTGGATGGATGGGAGTTTGCCATTGAGTGTGTCCAAGGCTCTGGGAAGGTGCTGGGACCTTCAGGAGGGGGGCCTGGTGGGAGGTCATAGGTCATTGGGCAGTACCCTGGGAAGGGAGTGACATGGGAGGCTTGTTTTACAGGCTGAGTTCAGGCGCAGTCTCTCTGCTTCCTGGCTGCCACAGGATCCTTTGCATGCATCCACCACCCACCACAGCCCCCGCAGCACAACCAGTCTGCACCATGCAGTGTGGACTTTGAACCTCCAAAGCTGGGAGCCAGGTAAACCCCTCTTCACTTCCTAAGCAGTTTACTGTAGGCATTTCATTCTTGTGATGGAAAGCTAATAGAACTGTTTCTAGCTACTTGACTTTAAAAAAATTCCAATATAAGTGAGACTATATAGTATTTTTCTTTCTGTGCCTAACTTATTTCACTCAGCATATTGCCCCCCAGGTTTATTTATGTTGTCACAAGAGGATAAAAAAATGCCTAAAATCATAATTTCTTTATTCATCCATCAAAGGACACTTCAGTTTTATACTTTGGCTGTTGTGAATACCATGAGAACAGAGACATCTCCACAAGGTGTTGCTTCATTTTCTTTGGGGATAAATCCAACAGAGGGATTGCTGGGTCAAATGGTATCTTCTTTTTAAAAGAATTTAAGGGGCCATCCACACCGTTTTCTGTAATTAGAGCAGCTTCCCTTTCCCTCAACTATGTGTAGTGCTGCCCTCCCTGGAACTTGGTATTTCTTGCCTTTTTGGTGACAGTTGTCAGCTGTGAGAGGACAGCTCACTGCTTAGATCTGCAGTGTCCTGATGATTACTGAGGGTGAGCGCCTTTACATAGGCCTGTTGGCTTTCTTATGTCTCCTTTAGAAAAACATCTGTTCAGGTCCTCCCCCATTTGTAATTGAGTTATTTGTTTATTTTTGTACCTGAGTGGTTTTGGGTTCTGTATATGTTTTGGATACTATCAGATAAATGGTTTGCAAATAGCTTGTTCTTAAGCCATTGGATGCCATTTTATTCTGTTCACTGTTTCTTTGCGGGAAGTAACTTCTCAGTTTGATGTAGCCCCCTTGTTCATTTTTGCTTTGCTGCCTGAGCATCCAAGACCAATACTGTTATGGGCCTAAGAACCTCAATTTTTATTTCCAGTTCTTGCCTCCACAGAGATAAGAATTCAACGCAGAGGCATAAATACAGTGCACAGGTGAGAGCAGGATTTATATAAGAGAGAGGGTAAATATACATTGACATGAGCGTGTGGGCCACCGCACAAGGAGAGACACCCATCACCAGAGGGCAGAAGGCCAGAGAGGGACCCAGAAGCAAACTCCAGAAGCCAAAAAGCAAAACCCAGAGTTCCCACACATATCTGTCAGTTTTATGAAGTAGGGGTGGTGCCACAATTGGAATACACAGACAGGGTGGGGTTCAGTATGCATGAGGCTTTCTGGGAGTTGCCTCCATGGGAAGCTTAACTTCCACAGGGCCAGCATGGTGACTCTTCCTTCAGAGTCCCAGGTGAGACACAGGTGCATCATGGGAAAGTGGATTACCAGATTGACAGGTTAAGGGGGTGAGCTACAATGCAGTGTCACACAGAAGTTACAAAAGCAGCTCTTCCGGCTTCATTTATTGCTGCCTAACTCCGTCCCAAGCCACTCCTGATCCGTACAAAGGTGCTGTCCTTTGAGACTGTGACTTTACCAGTGTTCTAGGTGAGTGGGCCTCTGCCAGGAGCTACAGCAAAGTTGACTTCGTGGTCTCTTGCAGCCAGGCTGAATGGCTGTGCCGATGGAACAAATGCGGAATGGGAGCACTCCTAGGGCCTGCCGCAGATTTGCACTGTCCTTTCCTAAAAGTTGAGGCTGTTCATATGCAAATACTTTTCCCTGTGCTGTGTACTGCGCATGCCACAACGGTGGGTTTTAGTTTCAGCACAGCTTTCTGGCAGGACTTTGCTGCATTAACCAGCCTGTGCCGGACCTGCACGGGTGCTGCCTATTCTTGACCTTTATTCCATACACTCTATTGTGTCTTGTTTCGTCAGCTTGACATGATTTAGAAACTAATCAAACCCTGTGTTAACCAGTGGCTCATTCCTTATTGCTATGTGAAACTTGATTTGATGAGCATATCTGAACTTTTAGGCCACTGAGAAACCTTGACAGCAGTGTCCAGGACAGAAGCCCCACTGTCTGAGGGTGGAATTGTGTGAAAGAGGCCAATCAGGAAACACAAAGCTCCTACCTTCCTCAACACTGATATCTGAGTTAAAATCTTTTCCCTGGTGTTTGCATAACCCATAAGTGAAAATTTACTAAAATCGCACAGTTCCCTCTTTCATGCTGGTCCATTCTAGTACAGAGAAACTGAATAAAAATAGAAAATTAAATAAGGTAATCTCAGTGTTTATAGCTAAGGAACACATAAACAGGTAGTAGTGACAGAAAGTGGTGCCTGGAGGCAGTCAGAGAAGACCTCCTGGAGGAGGTGGCCCTGGAGTCCAGCCTGAATGTTACAAAGGGAGAGGGACCATCTAAGGAAAGAACCAGCTTTAGATTTTCTTTCTTTCTTTTTTTTTTTTTTTGTAAAGATTTATTTATTTATTCAAAAGTCAGAGTTACAGAGAGGAGAGGCAGAGAGAGAGAGAGAGAGAGAGAGAGAGAGGTTTTCCATCCCCCGCTGGTTCACTCCCCAATTGGCCACAACGGCCGGAGCTGCACCAATCCGAAGCCAGGAGCCAGAAGCTTCCTCTGGGTCTCCCACGTGGGTGCAGGGCCCAAGGAGTTGGGCCATCTTCTACTGCTCTCCCAGGCCACAGTAGAGAGCTGGATCAGAAGTGGAGCATCCAGGTCTCGAACCGGCGCCCACATGGGATGCCAGGGCCCGGGTGCCACAGTGCCAGCCCCAGCTTTTAGATTTTCAGTAACCCAAGGAGACCACGTGGCTGATGGCACACAGGGTGCAGAGCAGGAGGGGGTTAGTTCAGGGAGGAGTTGGACAGCCAGAGTGTGCCAGGCCACGAGGCCACAGCGAGGAGGCTTCTAGGGGTTTTAATGGTGATCGGATCCACCTTTTGAAAGAACCAATATGGCTGCCAGGGCAAGAGTGGCCAGCAGGGGACGGCAGTGGGGCAGGAGACCAGGAAGGGAGTGTATCTTGGAATCTTGCATTCTTTCCCCGATGGATGCAGAGACAGTAATTCTGTTTGTCGAGCAAGCCTGGGTGAAAAACTAGGACTGCTCAGCCACAAGCAGCCAGGCTGGATGCTCATGACCCCAGACCCAGGTAGCACAGACGCCGAGGCACCTCCTGGGCACACCTGGCTCTGCGAAGGCGACAGAGGAGAAGGTAGCTAGCACCAACCCCAACTCCATCCAGGCGTCACGCTGGGAAGACTAAGAGAAGGAGCCTCAGCAAGGCAGGCAGAGAAGCGAGAGTGCATGAAGTACTGAGGGTAACCATCACTCTCGGATTGATGTATTTATGAGAGAACGATGGAGAGCTCCCCTTCACTGGTTCAATTCCCAAATGCTCGCAAAAGACAGAACTGGCTGGACGGAAGCCAGGAGCCAGCAATTCGACCCTGGTCTCCCCTTGGGCCACCACCACTACCACCCAGGGTCTGGAGTAGGCAGGAAGTTGGAATTAGGAGCTGCAGCCAGGTATTGAACCCAACCACTCTGGTATTGGACACCGGCATCCTACCGCTAGGCTTCTAACTGCCTGCTCTCCATTCTCCCTTAAAAAATAAAGTTTTATTTATTTGAAAGGCAGAGCAAGAGCAAGAGAGGGAGGAGAGAGCTTCCATTCACCAGATCACTTTTCAAAAAATGCTTTGTTTTTATTCAATTTGGGAAGCAGAGTTACAGAGACAGAAAGAGATCTTCCGTTCACTGGTTCACTCCCCCAAGTGGCCATAACAGCCAGGGCTGGGCCAGGTGAGCTGGGTTCGAAGTAGAGCAGCTGGGATTTGAACCTGCACTCTCATATGAGAGAGTTACACTGGATCGCTTTTTAAAAAAGGTTTTATTTTTCTTTTCCAATTTGGGAGGCAGAGCTACAGAGAGAGAGAGAGATTTTCCAAATTGGAAAATTTTACTCCGGGAATGGCCACAATGACTGGAGCTGGGCCTACCAGAAGCCAGGAGCCAGGAGTTTCTTCCTGATCTCCCATGTGGGTAAAGGGGCCCAAGCACTTGGGCCATCTTCTTGCTGTTTTCCTGGGCACATAAGCAGGGAGCTGGATCAGAAGTGGAGCAGCAGGGACTTGAAACAGTGCCCATACAGGAGGGCTTGCCGGCATCACAAACAGCACCTTTTCCCATGGTGCCACAGCACCAGCCTCCATTCTTTCATTTCATAACAGATTCTGAGCACCCAGGACGTGCAGGCACTGGTGCAATGGTAAATGTATAATGGGGGGCCCTAGGGTCAGAGCTCAGCATGAGGGCTGTGGAAGTACAGGGAGAGGTCTGGGTTGGCCCTGGTGAAAAAGACTGAGGCTGGCTCTTAGATGGAAAAAAAAAAAAAAAGTGAGTTCCCAGGGTTTGTAGTCAAAAAGGCAAAGGACTTCCCTACTTCCTTACAGAGGGGCTGCGGTCACCTGTCCTGACCCTGCTCCAGTCACCTGTCCTGACCCTGCTCCAGTCACCTGTCCTGACCTTGGTCCAGTCACCTGTCCTGACCCTGCTCCAGTCACCTGTCCTGACCCTGCTCCGGTCACCTGTCCTGACCTTGCTCCAGTCACCTGTCCTGACCATGCTCCAATCACCTGTCCTGACCCTGCTCCAGTCACCTGTCCTGACCCTGCTCCAATCACCTGTCCTGACCTTGCTCCAGTTACCTGTCCTGACCTTGGTCCAGTCACCTGTCCTGACCTTGCTCCAGTCACCTGTCCTGACTCTGCTCCAGTCACCTGTCCTGACCTTGGTCCAGTTACCTGTCCTGACCCTGCTC
>JADBBT010001305.1:0-14692 GCA_015711505.1 Sylvilagus bachmani
GTAAATCACTAGTTCCAGAAGAGTTTCCTCTGCTGTTTCTTCCCCTACTCTTCCTTGAATCTGCAGTATCTCCACTTTTATTAAACTGTCTCTCCCCGGACAATCAGTGTGCTGCCTTCCTATTCCGCCATCTTGCCCTAATCCCCGGCTTTTCATCTTTCTGCCACTTATCTTTCTATAGTCGAAAATGAACACTGATGAGAGTAGGTGGGAGAGAGAGCTGGAGAACTTGGGATACTTTCAAATGGCTTGAAGAGCTGAAGATAACAAGCTCTCACATGGTTAGCTCCACTTTAAGTACAAGTAATATAGTGGGGTCAGAGAATGACAAAATGACATAAGATATTAGCTGGTTCTTCCCCTAGATATCTTACAACTATGTTGGGGATTAGAACATTGGAGAGTATAGCATATAATAAAACCTAGGATGCATGGAAAGAATGAAAATTATGTGAATCAATCACACCTATAGTTGAAGGAAGTCCTGATGGGCATGCATGCCCAACTCCTGGACGTGAATCAAGACCTGGCCAGGACATTCAGGTGAGTTGACCCAGCTGCCCGAGTAGAAACACAGGAGCACCTGCAAGGCAAGGCACAGGTCTAAGGGGAACAAGAAGTCCTTGGTAAATAGGACCATGTTCTCTGGAAAAGGATATTTCAAGAGAATTTAAAATCAAGTTAAAAATCTATTTGTTGAAGTTTTATTAGGTTATAACTGAGAAAATGAAGCAAAGTAAGTATGCTATATAAGAACATTGGCACTTTTATTGGTAGTTATTTGCTATTTTTTTCCAGAATAAAGAAACAACTGTTCAAATGCTTGTACTTCAAAGTTTTACTTTTATAAAAGTAAATGATAGCATTACTTTCATAATAAAATTATAGAAAGTTTTTTTGTGAAAATGTATGGAATTTAATTCCCTAAAAGCCTCTCTATTTTATCTCTATTCCTTATGGCCTTTTACTTGCTTCAAACCCATGGCTCTTGAGAAAATTATACTGGAGCTAAACATGCTAGGGTCTGTGATTTCCCTTATTAATTGCTTTTAATATGCAGGTTTAGTTCATGTCTTTGAGCTTCATGCCTCCTCACTTCCTGATTATCCCTAGCACGCTAGTAACAATAAACGCACCATCTCTTCCACATGCAATATGTACATCTTCCTAGAGAGTATGGCTTAATAAAAATACTATTAAAAGTTTATATTTACTTTTTCTAGGTATTTGCCTCAGTTAATTGTAACTTGAGTAGCATTCTAAGCTTTTTCTTTTAATAGAGGGCAAGAATAAAGTGATAGATAAATGTTCCTTTTCTGATGTGTTTAATACAAACCCCACTGAATCGCTTTGAAATGCTACACGGGGAGAGTTCTGAATAGCCCCTGTGACAGTAATTACCACCTTTCCTATTATATGACACATAACAACCTGTTTTGGAAACATTTTCTTAGCTTAAATCAACGTTGGCTTTGGTGGAACATTTTCTCTAGTCACATAAACTCTTATTTTGCCACAAAAATCTGTAACTTCCCTAGACCCAAATACATATAAATCTCTGGTTGAAATTTAAATACTCTCCCATCTGCACACCTATTTGAATGGAATAGAAGGGGACGTTTATGAGCACAACATCGAGTAGAGAAGCTATACGTTGCACAGTCCACACTTATTGAGCACACCGGATGCTGAAGTATTGGGGATGCTGAAGTATTGGGGGTGCAGAACATGTCGCGAGACCTGGGGCACAATTTTTACATAACTATCCAAATGTCACACTCTTCCAAGCTAAGTCTGAGATTATTCCTGATGAGCCGCTTCTGATAGGTTGACCTTCTAAAGGGAAATGGCTCACTCATATCCTATGAAATATTTCCATGCCAAAGGGTATTCATGCACTGGGAAAGCTGCCTCAGGGTAACCCCTGTGCTGCTCACACTTCTGCATAGAACTTCGTACCTGAGATTTGCAGGCATATGAAGCATGCAATTTCCTATTATAATTGCAGGCTTCCAACTAGTTGTGCTCTGTCCATGAGCCTAGAAATGGTTGATATATAGGAGTTTATTATCCAGGGAATCTGATGAATTAGTCTCCAACACTCCTAGATTTCTTGTTCCAGTGTGTCTTCTCAGCTCTAAACCTTTCCCTATCTTGTGCGCTTTCTCATGTCACAGAGGAGCACTTTGTCACTTGGCAGTTGAATTTCTATCAGCAAGAATGAAAATAGCTACTGTTTTGTTTATTTATTAATTTGAAAGTCAGAGTTACACAAAGAGAGGAGAAGCATTCCAAAAAGGTATCATCCTTGACAGCCAATCAATCTGTCAATAATTTGGATTTCTGGAAAAAGCTCTTGACACTGTTAAAAAGTTCTGTAACAAAATCAGGGAAGAATCTGAATTTCTGCTTCTGCTAACCCTGGGCAGAGTTGAAACTTAGAAGAAGAATGAGAAAGGATTATTCTTCAGTTATTCCAAAGAATGTGCTTCTGACAATGTTCTTACTAAATCCCCTACCAAAGTTCAGCTATAACCACATCCTTCATTCAAGATTTTCGAAGTCACTCGAGATCACTTTGATTTTAAGAAAAGAAAATCTCTCTCTCTCTCTTTTTCTCTCCCCCTCTCTCTCACTCAGAGATTTATTTATTTACTTGAAAAACAGAGTTACAGAGAGGCAGAGGCAGATAGAGAAAGGTCTTCTATCCTCTGGTTCACTCACCAGATGGCTGCAACTGCCAGAGCTGCACTGATCAGAAGCCAGGAACCACGAGCTTCTTCTGGGTCTCCCACGTGGATGCAGGGGCCCAAGGACTTGGGCCATCTTCTACTGCTTTCTCAGACCATAGCAGAGAGCTGGATCGGAAGTGAAGTAGCTGGAATTTGAGCTGGTGCCCAAATGGGATGCTGGTACTGCAGGCAGTGGCTTTACTCACTACACTACACTGCTGGCCCCAAGAACAGAATCTCTTTAATTAGTTTTCCCATTGTTTATTTTAAAATTTGAGCAGGAAGAAAAGATATTAAAAATTTTTTTTAAATGTATTTCAGAGAAAGAGAGGGTTTCTTTTTTTTTAAAAAAAAAAGATTTTATTTTTTATTTATTTGACAGGCAGAGTTACAGAGAGAGAGAGAGAGAGAGAGAGAGAGAGACAGAGAGAAAGGTCTTTCTTCCATTGGTTCACTCCCCAAGTGGCCGCAACTGCGGGCCCTGTGCCAATCCGAAGCTAGGAGCCAGGTGCTTCCTCCTGGTCTCCCATGCGAGTGCAGGGCCCAAGGACCTGGGCCATCCTCCACTGCCTTCCTGGGCCACAGCAGAGAGCTGGCCTGGAAGAGGAACTGCCAGGACTAGAACCCGGCGCCCATATGGGATGCCGGTACCACAGGCGGAGGATTAAACCTAGTGCGCCATGGTGCCAGCTCCAGAGAGGGTTTCAATCTACTGGTTTATTCACCAAATACCCGCAAGAGTGAGAACTGAGTCAAGCTGAAGCTGGGAACTCCATTTGGGTCTCTCATGTGGGTGACAGGAACCCAATAATTTAAGCCATCACATTGCCCTCCAGGGTGTACAGGAGCAGGAAGCTGGAGTCAGGAGCTGGGGCCTGATATGGAATCCAGCACTCCAGTGAGGGATGCAGGCACCTTCACCGCTAAATGTCCAACCCAAAAGAACATATTCTTTGTCTTTCACTAACTTCATTCATTCAGTGAAAAAATGAGTTGATTACTGTGTGCCAGATACAATTCAAGGCTCTAGCAGTGAACAGGACAGCTCCCTGAACTCAGAATTTTCTTTCCAGGAGAGGAAACAACAAATAAATTATTTCAATCCAAAGGATGATAAGTGTTCTGAGGAAAAACAAGGCAGGGAAGGGATAGACAAGGATAAGAGCAAAGCACTCCTTTAAACTGCTTGTGAGGAAGAGGAGATCGAGAAAACCTTTCTGAGCAGGTGGGATTTGAGCACAGAACTGAATGATGTTGTGTCATTAAATATCATCCAATTAAAATAATACAGTTTGGGTCAGGCTTTTGCCCCAGTGGTTAAAGCCCGTGTTAAAATGTCCACATCCCATAGAGGAGTGCCTGTGTTTGAGTTCTGGCTCCAGATCATGATTCCAGCTTCCTGTTAATGCACACCCTGGGAAGCAGTAGGGGATGGCTCAAGGACCTGGGTCCCTGCCACCCACATGACAGATCTGGACTGAATTTTTCCTTCCCACCATCAACCCCAGGCCCAGGACCATTTTGAGCATTTAGAGAGTGAATCAGCAGTGGGGAACTCTTTCTCTGTGTCTGTCTCTTTGCCCCTCAAGTTTAAAGATTTACATAAAATAATACATTTTATAACAATTCAACAAAAATGAAAGTATCAAACACAGCATATTAAATTTAATTTCTTGCCCTAAGAATCAGCAAGACATCCCAAATTATATTCAAAATAAATGATTTAAGTAGATTGATGATCATACTTAGTTAATAACAAAACTGAAGTATTAAAGTAGTGTATTTGTCAAACACTACAAAACCATATTTGAGTTAGAAGTTCTGTGGACTTCAGAAACCTCCTTTGGCATTCCTCCAAATCTCTTGTCCAGTCCAATTGCATAAAGGCAGCAGTGTGTTGGCAGAGAAATAAAACACGGACGCCTGGCTTCGTGCTCCCCTGTCTCAGTGGGTGTCTCTGTTCTGCTGCAGTGTGAAGCAGGAACGGAAAACTGGCAGCGGGTGAACACGGAGCTGCCCGTGAAGTCTCCCCGCTTTGCTCTGTTCGACCTGGCTGAGGGGAAATCCTACTGCTTCCGCGTGCGCTGTTCTAATTCAGCAGGAGTCGGTGAGCCCTCAGAGGCCACAGAAGTGACCGTGGTAGGGGACAAACTTGGTAAGTGGAGTTAGGCTAACTGTGAACTTAGTTACCTCAGGAGAAAATTCTAAAGCAAGAATCTAATTATCAGACATACACTTACACACACCCACATGCACACAGGGATCTTCAAAAGCTCATGGAAATGTGTATTTGAAAAAACTATGCATTTATTTCATTTTTGTGTATGCTAAAATAATCTTGTCTTTTAATTTCATTTCCAACAAACTGTTAAGGTAGTCTTGTATATACAGAAGTGTATAGTCACAGGTAAAAATGGTGACATCTTTCTTTCGTATTTATTGAGAGCTATGCATGCTCTGCTAAACAAAACATCATTAGTTTTGCTTGTGAAAAGTAAACTTGCCCAGGAATTTGGAGTTTTAACAGTAGGTGCTGATGTGTTTTTTTCCTGGAGTTCAGAGACACTTTATCATAACTATCAGAGATAGTTTATCATTATGTTCTCAATCTAAACTTTTAAAAAGTTGTCTATGTTAGCAGATAACATATTTGACTTGATTCTCTGTGTAAAACTTCAATGAGTGTATACTTCCGCATTGGTGAGAAGTATGAATTTTTTAAGCCACACTGAGTTGATCATCATTTTCCTCTTTTCTCAGATATCCCTCAGCCTCCTGGCAAAATCATCCCAAGCAGAAACACGGATACCTCTGTAGTGGTTACTTGGGAGGAGTCCAAAGATGCTAAAGAGTTGGTCGGATACTACATCGAAGCAAGCGTGGTTGGCTCTGGCGAGTGGGCGCCTTGCAACAACAACCCGGTGAAGGGCTCACGGTAACTCCCTGGAGGCACTATGGACCCACACAGCAGCAAAAACACCCAACGGAGGGGGAGGGTTTTTGTTTTTGTTTTTTTAAAAAAGTTATGCCTTAAATATCCAAATGGATTTAAATTTGAGCATGTCTAACGAATTACCCTCGGGCAAAAAAAAAAAAGTTTCCTTGTGAGGTTAAACGCTTAAAAACACATAATGCTAGCTATTCTAAGAGTTCATTTTCTCTCTCTTTCTGATTCTTTTCCTATTTGCTATTTCTTCCGATTTTACCCTTCTGTTCTGTTTAATATGAAATGTGATACTAGAGTCCAAGAATCTAATAGTCTCTACTTAGCCTGAATTACCCATGCATTTTTAAAAAAACAAACAGAAAAAAATCTCCACATTTTTTCAAATTCTGAGCGTTAAAACTAGTACTAAGCGGATATAAATGACCACACCAGGATATTCAGAACACTTTGATGCCTTTTTGTATCTTTTTTTTTAAAGGTTTATTTTATTTATTTGAAAGGCAGAGTTACAGAGCAAGTAGAGACAGAGAGAGAGAGAGAGGTCTTCCACTTGCTGGTTCACTCCCCAAATGGCCACAACAGCCAGAGCTGACCTGATTAGAAGCCAAGAGCCAGGAGCTTCTTCTCTGTCTCCCAGGTGGGGCCGCCTTCTGCTGCTTTCCTGGCACATCAGCAGGGTGCTGGATCAGAAGTGGAGCAGTCAGAACACGAACCAGCACCCAGGCTTTAACCTGCTGCACCACAGTGCTGGCCCCTGTATCTGTTTCTAATGTCGGGAGGATTTTTTTTTCTTGTTTTCAATTATGTTGTCAAGCAGCGTTGCAGCCTGATGTTGAGTTCTGACCTGCACTCACACTCTGCCTCCTTTGACTTAGGACCAGTCTGAGAGGAGAATTCCCCTAAAATTGTCCAACAGGCTATGTAGTTAGCTTCTGGCTTGAGTCACTTGTAAGTCCAAGGACCCACATAAGACAAGTTAGTTCTTTTGCAGAACATGAAAGAATAGAGAAACCTATTAATGGGAGAAGCAAGTATGTTTTGTGAGAGATTCATTAGCTTGCCTGAGTTTTCCAACATCTTCCTTGGATCACTTAGAAAAACATTCTTGAGTGTGGCCAGAATCTGCCTCTCCACAAATAGTCAGGAGCTGGTAAAAGGCAGGCACCACCTTTTATCTGTGTCTACAATGTCTAGCTCAGGATCCAGAACACCAGAATGCTCAGTAGACATTTGTGGAACTGAGATAACTCCAAAACTAAGGGGTTGGACAATATTTTACTTGACTTTGTGATATATTTGGTTGTGCTAGTAGTCATAGAGTCATTAGCAAACCTGTTATTTCCTCTGGGTACAGTCCTTAAGATGGATTTAAATGTACAATGTTTCACGAAATGCTCTTTATAGCCATAATAGCTATTAAAGTATAAGGTTGCTTTTTCTATGAAACTGCCCATGGATTCATGCTTGATTGTGGGGTCCTTTAATTAGTAATTCTAGAATCCATTTTTCATTTTATTCTCAGATTTCAATGTAATGGAATTTCTTGAGTAATTGTACCTTCTCTGAAATTCAGAGAGACAATGGTTACGTCTCTGTGACAAGAAGCAGTCAGTGCCTTGCAGCCATAAATATATAACCAAAATAGCATTTGACGTAGCAGGTAACATGCCACTTGGGAGAACTGCATTCCATATTGGAGTGACTTGGCTATGCTTCCAATTCCAGCTTCTTGATAATGTACCCTGGGAGTTGGCAGGTGATGGCTCAAGTAACTAGGTCCCTGTCACCATGTGAGAGACTTGGGTGAAATTCCAGACTCCTGGCTTTGACCTGGCTGAACCCCAGTTATTGCAAGCACTAGGGGAGTAAGCCAGTGAATGGAAGATCTCTTTCTGTTTACCCCTGGCCCACCGTTTCTCTGTCTTTCAGAAAAACAAAACAAAACAAAATCTAAAAATAATAGTGTTGATGCCCCATTACTTTGTAAATGAGTTTTAAATGTCAGGCCCTATAATAGGTACTTTACAACTTTATAGCTAATACATGAACATTATTATGTAGGCATTATTGTCTCCATTTTACTGTGAGCATCAGGGAAAAACCATTTTTTTAACAGAATTTACAAAATTGCCAGATTTGCCTTCTTAAGCACATAAGATATTTGAATCTCTCTGCATCTTTTTATTCTTTTTGAAAAATGAATCATTTTGATAAAATCAAATCATTTAGCTGAGCTAATAATCATCTTCCCTGACTTCCTTCCTAGAATTTTTTAAAAATTTTCTTTCCTTTTAGATTTACTTGTCATGGGCTGGTGACTGGTCAGAGTTATATTTTCCGGGTCAGAGCCGTTAACGCTGCTGGGCTTAGTGAATATTCCCAGGATTCGGAAGCTATTGAGGTCAAAGCCGCTATTGGTAAGTTCGTTAAGCATAACTTTGTCGGGGGAAATGAGTTTTTCTAAGTTATAAAGGAACATATTTTCCTCTCCAGAAATCATTTGAAGCTTGGTACTACTCCATGGTTGCATCCTGAGATGGTCATTTTCTTTGACTCTTGGTGACATCTAACTTTCCATAGCTGTCATTTTACAGATCTTCGTCACTTGTCCTGATTCTTGGCATCTATAACCTTTCCATCTTCACAAGCCCAAGTTTCCTCATATTTCCCATTGTGTGAAACTCCATTCTAACTTCACACTCATCCTGGGACTGTGAAGGGCCATCCTGATTCCATGAAGTGGGACATCACCCATAACACAGATCATCTAAACGCCAATTCATCTGCGACAAAGCCAGGCTTGTTTTCATTAACAGCACATTAACCTGCTTCTTGTAAACTCCTCTAAAACTCATGCAAAGCACATGTCATTGTTTAATCACGTGTTTACATATGTGTGTGTGATGTACCTCTTAAGCTTGGAAAGTAGAGAGAGAACTCAGGTAGTTCAGAGGGACAAAAATAAAATCTGTGAAATGATAACACATTAAAAAGAATATCACTTGTATTCAGTTATCATCCCATATTACCTTTGAACATTCCTTATATGGACAATAGTGGTCATGTTGCTTTTGAGATTGGGAGGTACAGATCATTACTATAGTAGTAATGGGATTAGGATTAGGATTTTTAATATGTCTCGTGCACTTTATGATCACTCTTTAAAGTTCTGTTGAATAATAAGGCTTATATCTCAAGAAATGTCTGAGACATGTTTTTTTCTTACATAAAGACGCGTTTGGTTCTGCTTATAGAAACAGTTCCTGTTCTGTCTATGGTTTTTTGCTTTTGTTGTTGCTCTTGTTTCTTCTTTTCCCAGAATATGGAGAAGTTGAAATGTATTCTGGTGTAAATTATGTGAAATGTACGCTTTCTGTATTTCTTGCAAATTCAACTGACTTCCGTTAAGCCATGATTGTTTTTCTTCTGCTTGTGGTCCTAATGTTTTCTACTTATTCTCTTACCTAAGAGCAATGCACGCTGTGTCCAGGCTCACCGCATTTCTGTTGTTATTTGGAAATTGTAGGGGGAGAAGTATCTCCAGATGTATGGCCTGAGCCGAGTGCTGCGCCCGGTGGACTAACAGACTCCAGGGGGTTTGTGCATGAGGCCTCCCCGCCAACCTTTCAGAAAGACGCTTTGCTCTATAGCAAACTTAACAAACCTTCACCACCCAGTAGCTCCCACAACCTGGGCCAAACAGAAGTGAGTAAAGTAAGTGAAACAGTTCAGGAAGAGCTGACCCCATCACCAGAGAAGGCAGCTCCTAAGGGGAAAAGTAAGTCTGAGCCCCCGAAAACGAAGAAGGACCTAGGTGAGAGTTGAAAAAATCGAACTGTCTCATCTGTCTCCATCCTGTCCTCATCTCATTGTCCAGATCCCATCTCTCATCTCTGTTTGCTCTCATCAATGTTGGTTCTTAATTTTTTGTGTTTTCAGCTCGCCACTTGAAATACTGTCATCTAACGACTTGCGAAAGTAATTGGGTAGAGGTTTATGGCTTAATAATGGCAGAAGGTCTAAAGTAATTTGGTTACAGAACTTTTTTGTTGTTGTTTGTCAGGGAGGCACACCTGTGGTCTCATTTTGCCAAGAGAATTAAGCATGAGGGCAGAAAGAACCTAAAAGTCGTAGCCTGTGTGAGATCCTTTAGGACATTCATGTTCAGTAGGTGCAGCAGAAAAATATTTCACAAACATGTAACGTTGAGGCAGGGCCATGGTTGTGAACTTCTGTTGGTCTCCCTCAGGTTTCAAATAATTTACTTCAAATAACTATAGATAACTGTCTGTTCTGAGTTGCTATGATATGCAATCCACATTCCCAGAGAGATTTACTTTAGACTATCAGTAAGCTAAGATTATCTAATTAGGATATTTGATATATGTGGTATATAAGTGTGTGTGTGTGTATAAAATTTTTAAGTAGGTAAGTGGATAAATGGTGGTACATGCAGACAATAGAATATTATTCACAGAAATGAGCTATCAAACCATTTATCACACACATTTACACACACACACACACACACACACACATATATATATCCTAGGGTAGAATGTTTTATCAAATAAGAAAGAAAATGATGAACACATGGTGATAAATTTCTAAATGCCTCTCATCTACCCCCTATTTCTACCCACCCCCAACCTCTGAAACAACCTATGTTTTTTGACACTTTTATTCGTCCCTCATCTCAAAATGAGATGAGATATTGAGATTCATGTTCAAACAGTACTCTGAACTCTTTTTTTTAGATGTAAAGAATAAAGGAGGTTGGTGAGTGGGGAAGAAAAGAATAAGACAGTTTATTCTCTATAATCCAAATAAATATGTATAAAATTCCTTCTGATTTCATTGCATATTTAGATGGATTTCTTTCCATCACTCCATACTTTTTCTCGTCATTGAAAACTGTAATGTCAATAATAGATCGAAAAGTTGATTAGCAAAGCCACAAAATGAAGGAAGACTTTTGAAATATTCTCCAAATATTTTTCCAAGTAGGCATTAACAAACGCAGTGCCAGCAGTATAATAAGTAATATTCCAATGTCAGGTTAAAAATAATGCAACAAAAATATTATATACTAAGAGAAAATTGCAGGGTACATTGTGCATGTTTTTTTTTTAATAAGATTTATTTATTTTTTTAAATAAGATTTATTTATTTTGGCCACAGCTCACTTGGCTAATCCTCTGCCTGCGGCGCTGGCACCCCAGGTTCTAGTCCCGGTTGGGGTGCCGGATTCCATCCCAGTTGCTCCTTTTCCAGTCCAGCTCTCTGCTGTGGCCCGGGAGGGCAGTGGAGGATGGCCCAGGTCCTTGGGCCCTGCACCCACATGGGAGACCAGGGGGAGGCACCTGACTCCTGGCTTCGGATCGGTGCAGTGCCGGCCATGGCAGCCATTTGGGGAGTGAACCGACAGAAAAAGGAAGACCTTTCTCTCTGTCTCTCTCTCTCTCTCTCACTGTCTAACTCTGCCTGTCAAAAAAAAAGATTTTACTTGAAAGTCAGAGTTACAGAGAGGCAGAGGCAGAGAGAGAGAGAAAGAGAGAGAGAGAGAGAGAGAGAGAGAGAGAGAGAGAGAAAGAGAGATCTATCTGCTGGTTCACAGCCGCAATGGCTGGAGCTGGGCCAATCCAAAGCCAGGAGCCAGGAGCTTCCTCCAGGTCCCCCACACAGGTGCAGGGGCCCAAGGACTTGGGCCTTCTTCCACTGCTTTCCCAGGCCATAGCAGAGAGCTGGGTCAGAAGTGGACCAGCTGGGACTCAAACCAGTGCCCATAGAGGATGCGAGCACTACAGGCAGTGGCTTCACCTGCTGAGCCACAGTGCTAGCCCCAATACCTGCTTTTAAAAAATGTTTTTGAAAGCTGAGTTCCAGAATAAGATTTCTCCTGTTTGCAAGGTCTCTGCAAGGATAAGAGAGCCTGAATAGTGAGATCTAATCATTTGGAAATTCTAAATAAGGGAATTGAAGCAGAAACTGATAATGCACATTCCACTTTCTTTAGGAAGCAAATAAAAACAAAACCACATAAAAAACAAAAATATATACCTTGGGAAAAATATTTCTTATTGTGGAAAAAAAGAGTCATTCTTTTCAGGATATTGTACCATCTTGCTGCAGCAGATTCTTTTTATCTTTGGCATTATAATTGCAGAGTACTTTTGACCCCATGTCCATCATTTTCTCTACATCAAGTCAGAGGTCAAGTTACTAATAAGTCTCATGTTTTAACTTTACACTGCAAGATCTAGTACCCTCATACATGACATCAGTTAAGCAAGTTTGACACATAGGGAGTCATTAATGCATTTCTGTTTTACTCACAAGCTATTCTTATTGCAACAGCGGCACCATCTCCACCCTATGATATCAAATGTCTTGAAAGTTTTCGTGACTCAATGATTCTTGGATGGAAGCAACCAGATAAGACTGGAGGGGCAGAAATTACTGGCTATTATGTGAATTATCGCAAGGTAATTGGTGGAGTACCTGGAAAATGGAGAGAAGCCAACATCAAGGCTGTCAGTGACGAGGCATACAAGGTAAGTCTGAGACTTCTGTCCTACGTATGAGGCTATGCTTGCATACACACACATGCACACCCTCAGCACCTTGTAAAGGATTTCCTGCCATTTCTCCAGTGTCCATTGTCTGCTGTATCATGAGTTTGCGAAAAACATACCTAGGTAAATACAAGAAGTTTAGTTAACCTGGTAACATTTATATATTCTGATTCATATACATAATACTTTCTTAGAATATTTACCACGAAATGTATACTGATTGGGAAAACTAATGTTACTTGCAAAATTTACAAAACATCCACATCCAGTATGCCACTAGCTTCAAGAGTCCCTGGATTCAAATGACTCTAGAGTTTTAACTCTCAGTGTCTAAATCTCAGAGGACAAAGGGATAAGGCCTTGATGATCAGACTCAGTCTTCCACTAAGTGTCCTGCATAGTGGCTCTGTTGGCCAGAGAGGAGTGCTCCAGGTGTGTACCCCTCTACACAGAGGCCTCCACTATGCAGCCCACTTCAGGCACCTGAGGTCTCACTGTTGCCTTCACTGATGGCTCCCCTCACTACTGTCATCTCCCAACACTCACAGAACCTCATGCTTTGAGGGTCCATAGCAGGGTGAGGCCAGGACAACGCAGCTTTCAATTCACAATTCAATGCCACATTCTAATTTAACGTTTGAAAATTATGGAATGTCATATACATACTCAGAGTGTACAAGTGAAATTACATGTTCAAGATTCTTTCACATCTATGTGTGTAGCAATAATGCAACCTTTTTTATTACTGTATGGTATTTCATCATTTGACTGTATCACAGTATACTCTTCCACTCCGTTACTGAATGCCATTTGGGTACTTTCACATGATGCAGATATGAACATTTTTTAAACAAGATTTATTTATTTGAAAGGCAGAGTTACAGAGAGGGAGAGGCAGAGGCAGAGAGGGAGAGAGAGAGAGCGCTTCAATCCTGTGGTTCACTCCCCAAATAACCACAATGGCCAGGGCTGGGCCAGGCTGAAGTCAGGAGCCAGGAACTTCTTCCAGGTCTCCCACATGGGTTCAGGGGTCCAAGCATTTGGATCATCCTCTGCTGCTCTCCCAGGCACACCAGCAGGGAGCTAGATTGGAAGTGGAGCAGTCTGGACTCGATCCATTTCTTATAAGCAGGCGGTAGCTTAACCCATTAAGCCACAATGATAGCCCCTGATAAGTTTTCTTAATAGCTAAGTTAATAAGTTACCTAAAAATTTTGTTGGACAGTAAGCCAGGATGTTGACCTCTTATGAAACAATCTAGAGAGAAAAAAATTCAATCCTTAGCAAAGTATCTATTGGAAGATTTTTAAAAAGGGGATTTATTTTGTTTGAAAGGCAGAGTTATGGAGAGAGAGAAGAAAAGACACAGAGAGAGAAAGACAAGGAGAGAGGTCTTCCATCTTCCCCAAATGACTGCAACACCTGGGGGCTAGACTAGGCCAAAGCCAAGAGCCGGAGATTCTTCCAGGGCTCCCACATGGGTGCAAGGGCCCAAGCATTTGGGCCACTGTCTGCTGCTCTCTCAGGTGCATTAGCAGGGAACTGGATGGGAAATGGAGCAGCTGGGACTCCAACTGGTGCCCATATGGGATGCCAGTGCTGCAGGCAACAGCTTTACCCACTAAGCCAAAGGACCAGCCCCAGCAGTGAAGGTTTTTGTACACATTTGCTTGTTCATATGTGCATTTAGTTTCTGCAGCTTATTCACAGAGTAGATTAGCTAGACCAGGGTCATTTATCTTCCACTCTAGTAGAGAATTCCATACTGTTTTCTGAAGAGTACGAGAATTCCTGTTGCTTTCTTGCTTTACATACTTGAAATTGGTGTATTCACACAATTTCAGTTTTGGCAATCTGAGTATCAAATGAGTGTGAACATATTTTTCTTTGTAAGTGGTCCATTCTGATATATTTTTAAAGATTTATTTATATATTTGAAAAGCAGAGTTACAGAGAGACAAGAAGAGACAAAGAGATCTTCCATCCACTGGTTCACTCCGCAAATGGCCACAACCGCTGAGGCTGGGCTGATCTAAAGCCAGGAACCAGGAGCTTCTTCCTATTCTCCCACGTGGATGCAGGGGCCCAACGACTTATGCCCTCCTCTGCTGCTTTCCCAGGCACATTAGCAGGGAGCTGGATTAGAGGTAGAGCAGCCAGAATTTGAACTGGTGCCCAGGTGGTGGTTTTACCTGCTGTCCCACAACACTGTTCCCTTAACATTTTTTTTTTTGTTTTGTTTTTTTTAACTTTTATTTAATGAATATAAATTTCCAAAGTACAGCTTATGGATTACAATGGCTTCTCCCCCCCATAACTTCCCTCCCACCCGCAACCCTCCCCTTTCCCACTCCCTCTCCTCTTCCATTCACATCAAGATTCCTTTTCAATTCTCTTTATATACAGAAGATCAGTTTAGTATATATTAAGTAAAGCTT
>JADBBT010001306.1:0-14681 GCA_015711505.1 Sylvilagus bachmani
AAAAAGAAAATTTATATCTCCAAGAAAACCTAACCTATTAATTTTAAATATCTTAATAGCAATTAATAAGATGACAGTTTCTTATCAATAATTGAGTATTCTGAGTATTATATAATGGGGTCAGATAAGAGAAGGTCATTCAAAGCATGAGCCACTTTTTTTTTGTTTTGTTTTGCTTTGTTTAAAGATTTCTTTTATTTATTTGAAAGACAGAGCTACAGAAAGAGGTAGAGACAGAGAGAGAAGTCTTCCATCCACTGGTTCACTCCCCAGATGGCCACAACAGCCGGAGCTGTGCTGATCCAAAGCCAGGAGCCAGGAGCTTCTTCCAGGTCTCCCATGCGGGTTCAGCGGCCCAAGGACTTGAGCCATCTTCCACTGCTTTCCCAGGCCATAGCAGAGAGCTGGATGGGAAGAGGAGAAGCCAGATTAGAACCGGCGCCAATATGGGATGCTGGCGCTTTAGGCCAGGGCATTAACCCACTGCGCCAAAGTGCTAGCCCCCCATAAGCCATTTCAAGGAACATCATTTTTGAACTTTCACTGAAAGTTTCCAAACATACAAGAATCCATAAGGCATGAGCTCCACTCTCAGGGAGTTTTCAGTCTAGTAGGGGACTACAACAGGTAAACAAGTAATTTCAATTTAATTCATGAGCTAGAATAGTAACAGGTGTATCACCAAATAATGTGCAAACAAGGAAATGATCAACCATGGTGATTTAGAGTGGCGGAAATGCTTGATTGGAACTGGAAGTATGAGATAAGTTTGCAATGTGTGGCAGGTAACAAGGATATCAGGCATAAAAAAGCAGAATTCCACTATCATTTAAAGGTACCAGAAGAGAAATGGCAAAGGGCAGAAATCTTAGAGACTTCAAGAAGAGATTGGGTAAGTGAGCAAGATCGCCATGGGATTCCTGCTCTGTGCTCCTAATGTCCAAAAACTCTAACAATCAAAGTCATTGTTACATTCTATTGCAAATTTCATATATTGTACTAAGAGATTTTTGAGGTTAGAGGTTGTGTTCCAGGCACCCTGTGTTCTCAAAACTACCAAAACCTAGCACCCATTTTGCTATACAGTTTAATGAATGTTTTTAATTTCACACAGATAAAATTTAATATGAATAACTTAAAAATAGTAATAATAATAACACAATATTCCAGAAGCATTTCATACCAGGGAAAGTAATCATTTTAGTAATTTAATTCTCACAACTTTATTACTTGAAAACTGTTACTCACATTTCACAAATGAGGGAACAAAGGTAGAGGGAAATGGGATAATATATCTAAGGTCTGGGTCTCCATCACTCAAACCAGAAACATGCAGAGCATGTGAGAATTTAGGAAACAGAACATAGGGTGTAGAGGAGGAATGCAGAGAAGAATATTGTCCCTGATGAAGAAGAATTTTATTTTTCAGTATGACCAAGGGTGCTGTCTCTCCTGTGGTTTCTGTGAGTTGTCAGTCTTCAGATTAGAACATAGTGTCCATTGCCAATACTGCCCTATCCTGACATTCCCAGTCCTATCTACTTACACCACCCAAATCAACTGATGTGTTTCCAACACTACCACCATCCCACCCTTTACTCTATCCTACCAGGAAAAGGAATAGGAAAGAGAAGAGGAAAGTGAAGAAAGAAAATAATAGAAGGACAAGAAGGAGAAAGAAGCAACTGGTAGCACAGTGCTGCAGCAGGTGTGCAGAGTCCCCTTCTTCTACACGAACCCTTTGCTGGTGTTCTCCAGAGTCTTTCTTTGTCTTTATTTTGATAACATTATTCATAAGAATATCCATGTACATCCTAGTCAAATTCTCAGTACTTCTTGGACTCTTCTATTGCATTTCTCCTGGATGGTGTTCTCAGTTATTTAGTACAGAAAACTGCATTTCTTTCCACTGATAAGTTGCCTCATTTCCAAAGATTCTATTTATACACTGGACCCAAAATCTTGTCAATCTCTCACTCTTGCCCGCAATCCTTTTCGTTGTCTTCATGGAAATGGATCACTTTTTCATGAATTCATTTTAATCTCTTTCAGCATGCTTTCAGGAGAAGCATCCTGAAGATGAGAATGGGTCACACCAAAGATGGAGTAGTGGTCTCCTTAAGCATTAGTCTCCCCCTGATGAAGGCCAGAGTTCAGGACAAGAGCATGATTCTCCTCACTGGTGATTCCTTTAGTTCAATAGCTTCTTCCATCTTGACTTCCCCTTGGGAACCTATTTAGTGTCTACACACCCTTTTTCCCTTGATGTCAGCCCAACAAGGAGGGATAAAGCTCCCTTTATGAGGTAAGTAGAACA
The DNA here is from genome assembly GCA_015711505.1 of Sylvilagus bachmani. NCBI lineage: Eukaryota > Metazoa > Chordata > Mammalia > Lagomorpha > Leporidae > Sylvilagus > Sylvilagus bachmani. The sequence goes on from JADBBT010001306.1 coordinate 2,318, forward strand.
CTTCTACATTTGCCTGACAATAGACCAATACACTTCCTGTGCCCTTAACGTCTACCGACATCTTATTTAACACTGAAGATTGTATCATTATGCCCACATTCCTGAAAACCCTACCTTTTCCTTTAGTTCCTGTCACCCAATGGCACCATATATAATGTACACATGAATCCTGGGTGTTGCTAACAGTTTGTTTGCTACTATTAAAAAACATTTTCTACCAACTCCTTCTGTATTTTTCTTACTGGTATATTCTTGGTTTCATAGAGTGTGCTTGATAAATATTTATTGAGTGAATAAATGAGGAAGGAGCAGAGATCAATCTGGTATATTTCACATCTGCAATGCCTAGTTGATTATCGCCCAGAATTTCATACTCAATGCCTACTAATTTGAACATTAATGAGGACAGAAAGGGGGAATGAATAATAAAAGATGGAAATTGTTTACAAAAATAAGTTTAACTAGCTCTAACTAGATCCTTCAAACCAGTATTCTACCATAAAACAGATATTTAATTTTACTGAGTTTACTCAATATGCTCAAAATAACTCTTTATACAACTTTTAAAACTTATGCATGCTGTATCTTATCCATATAATTGTCCTTCAGTTTGAGTGAATATGTATGTGAGTATGGACTCTAAGTAGCTATGTTTTTTCTATATCTCCAATAAGACAGAGAACTAGGGAAAAATAAAAACAGATATATGTCAAAATATCAGTATAATTTTGTATGATTTATTGAAATCTATGCTTTGCTTTCAACTCTTCATTTGGACGAGAATTTCTTAATAGGCATATGAAGTAAATGATGAAATATCATAAAAGTTTATTCCCATGTCATGTATATCTAAGTATTGGCATGTATTTTGGAATCAGCATATATTAAGTAGATACTTAATTTCACATAGTAAACTTAATTAATCTAACTATTAAAAATCAAATACTGTGATTTTCTCAAGTTTTTGAAAAAAATTAATTATCCATGAGAAAATTCTTAAAATGTATGTTTTTCCAATTAATATTTCTTTTTTAAAAAAGATTTATTTCTTTACTTGAAAGGCAGAGTTACAGAGAGAGAAGTAGAAACTGATTGAAAGATAGAAAGATCTTCTGTCTTCTGGTTTACTCCTCAGATGGCCACAACAACCATGGTCAGTCTAAGCCGAAGCCATAAATCATTAATGTGTTCCTACAAACAACCATTTTGGAAAATACTAGGTGTGGAAGAATACAAATAAATACTTTTCTTAGCCACTGGTTTTGTGCAAACAAAACATATAATCGGAGCAAGTTGAGAAATAACAATAAGGATTATTTTTCAAAACATGCATTTATTATGATCATTAAATATTCTCATTTGGACTCATAACATTTTCTAGCTTTATTATCCTTGACAAGGATAATTGTATATATTTATGGTACACAAGATGACGATTTGATATATGTATGTGTTACAAAATAATAGCCACCATGAAGCTATTTAACATATTCATCCCCTTGCATAGCTACTATTTTTTACATATTATTGTGTACGCAAACATTTGAGAAATACTTACATAGAAAATTTCAATTATATAATACATACCCAGTAATAACATTTTTAAGATTTAAGTAACTAAATCTCTTGACTCTACTTTCCATTGTGGACAGAAAAAAATCTTTCACAACCCAGAAAGTCTACAGAGTTGCAATACCCAACAGAAAATCAGAGATCATTTATATAAAATGAGTTCAAATAAACTTTGCATCTAAAGGCAAAAATGAATAAATTTTTCCATAAAATGTGTGAAACTGATGCAACTCATTTGATAGTAAAGGCATCAATTACGTGATATTTTGCAGACCTCTGCCACAATTAGCCTTTCAAATATCTGTGAATAACCTGATCTGTTGCTTCTCCTACCTTTGTTATTATTATGAAGTTATATCTGATTTGTGTAATGTGTAATTTTAAAAATTAGATTTATTGACAACAAATCTCCAATTTCCAGCTTGAATTTAATTCTAAATCCCTAATTTCTAAGTATCTTAGTTATGTTCACCAATATTTATAAAAATCAAGGTCACTTTATTAATTACAGCCATTTGTAGAGAATAAACAGAATAAATACCATTTTCAAATGTGCCTTGTTATGTACATCCTGAGCCCATCACTGCTACCTTGAAATATGGGATGTTCTGAGTTCTTCAAGCACAGGGCGTACTAGGACAAGCATAATCTTAGGGTACTTAATTATGTATTTTGTCTCCAGTTATTTTGTTTTGAATTAATATTTTATTTCAGGGACATCTGAATGTTTTTGCCGTGAACTCCTTTTGACTATCTAACTATTGCCTGTAATCACTGTGCCTTTAATGTGACCTCATCACATGAGAAACCAGGATTAAGCCTGCCAAAACAAGACGCGGTCATATAGTCACTGAGAAATTAATTACTACACATAGAAATCAACCTAGTCACATCCCCAGATTATTCCAAAGGAGTCATTTTACAATATTGCCTTCTAAAGGATAATTCTGATTGATGACACTGTTTCACCTGAAATGTCTGCCATCTGAAAACCTAGACATCAGGATAAAACTAATTTCGCTGTATGATAGGCCACTCCTATTAATTCTAACCCTTGCACTATTTTATTTTCACCCTTAACCCAAGGAGCGCCTTCTCTATTTTCCTACCTCTATTACCATGAGGTAAAATCGGTCACTCTACTTCAGGGTAGAGGCAGTTGTCCATTTTATAAGGAATCACTGCCATCTTGTGGCTAGTACAATCAAAGGCAAATATTCCTGATGTACTAGGTAAGGACAAAAAAAAAAATACTGTGTGGTTACATGCTCTGTCTTATATCCATTTTAAATCCAATACACACCATTAAAGACACTATTATCCACTTTGTTTTTGTTTTAGTCAAAATATCCACGTTAGTATTACAGCATCAGGAAGATGATCTCTGTTCCTGAATTCTTTGAAATCCAGCAGTAAACGTAAAATCTAAAGTATAATATAAAAGACAAACTCGGATCTACACAAGACAGGTCACTATGCAGCCAGCAGACTGGGGGCATTAACAATTTTCACCAGCCTCTCACTGCTTCGGCAATTCATCTTCATTTTGCTAACGCTAAAAATTTGTAGATTGTAATTCAGCAGGTTCAAATATTCCCGACTCTGAGGTGACATGCTTGCCACACATCTCAATAGCCCATGTCAGCACCGGAAATTGGCCAGGACCTGCTAATAACCAGAAACAGATTTGAAGTGAATGCTTTGCTTAGATCTGCATGGCACATGTTGCCTTCACTATTCCCTCCCTTGACATGTGACAAATTTGCAAATTCTGCATTTTGAGATTCGCTTGGAAGAGTGAGGAAAACCCTGGCGGAGATAGCTGAGCCCATCTCAGAACACTTTGTTGTGAAGCTGTAAAGCACAGCTGTAACTCAACTCAGCTACTCTGTCAAGACACGCGAAATGCCATTTCATGCAAAAAAATCAGTTTTTGAGCAGAGAAATCAAAGACTACTATCTGCATGTGTTTGAGGGAGAAAAACTGCTTCCTGAAGACTTGCTGTTTAAATATGGAGATGTTCAAAACGAACATTTTCTCCTTATAAGATCTGTATTGGTCTGAAGGTTAAATCTTAAATGTTAGTTAGAGAATACTCCACCTGGTGGTAGAAGGGAGAGGGTGACAGCTTCTGCAAGACGAGAGAAGAGAGTGAATCAACAGAACACACAAGTCCAGTTAGAAACAGTGTAAGATACTCCACTGCAGTTGCTGAGCATTTTAAAAGCAAAATCCAGACAAAATATGTCTCTCTATAAATCTTTCCGCCCCTTTCCCTTGCTGGCTAGGTATCGTTGGCTCTAAGCCATCTGATTTTACTATGATTTATTAACTGTTATGCATTATATATGAGATTCAGGTTTGCTGAAGAGTTATCCTTATGGTCATTGTTGCATACAAATCAGCTACTGTTAGAGAGGTTTATTGCATCATTTTATGCTGCTAGCACTTCTGTTAGGCAGTGGCATAATCCATAACTGGAAAAGAGAACCCCTCCTGTTGTATTTTCCCATATAGGTTACCAGAACGTGCAGTGCATGTTAAGAACAATAGTCTTTTGTTCTAGTCTGTTTATATAAAAAAGAAGAAAAAGCATCCAGAACAATAGATAAGAAGAAATAAAAACCTGTTGTCTAAATCAAGGGATTGTTATTCTCCAAATCATTGCTACAGCCCTGAGCCGGTTGCTCTGGTAAGACCAACTGAAACGTGAGAAAGAGCAATAATGGAAGCAAAACCAATTTACTCTCGGTAGGAAATTGGAAAAGCGGCAGCAGAGATCTAAGCAGATCTGCCTCTGAAATAAGCTACCACAAAACAGTGCTTGCACACTCTTTAAACACTGAGACATTTGATTAAGTAAGTAATTCGACTCGAATTTCTAGTCCAGCACTTGGTACAATGACTTGAAAGCTGGCCTTTTGCACCTTTCCTGCATGTTTGTTCCTGGTTGGCATAAACAATAAGGACAAAAGCATCCTATTATCTAAACGGCCTTGATATACCTGCAATACCGAACAAAAGGAAAAAGCATGGCTGATCCACCTTTTTTATACAAAGTGTGTTGGGGGTGGGGGAGAGGATGGGAGCAGGTTTTCTTCTTTTTGAATTTTGCCAGATTAGTGTAACTGCAAACATTACAGTCAACTTTAAGTGTTTCTGAAGAAAGGTGTTATTGTTAACTAAAGCATTATGTCCAAAAAGAATGAGTCAGAAATTCTGCACTTGTAGAACCTTGGTAAGACTGCCTCTTATATACCAGAATCAGGTCTACTGTGACAGAGTTAAGTGATGGTAGAATCCCAACTATGTGGCTGCAAATGAATGCATGTATTTCCTTTTTTAATTTCTGTCTGCATCATTTCTGTCTGCATCAATGGCTTGAGAAATGCCCTAAGTACAGAATGACAATTTTCTGCCACAAACCACTCCGTACAATTTTCCTTTAGGGAGGGATATAGTTTGCCTACCTGCAAAAGTTCAGTGTGACCAACAATTCATCTCTTGTAAAGAAACTGTTAATTGTTACCCTGGTTTTCATTTGAGAAAGAAAAAGAAAAAAACAACTAAAAACAAACAACTTCCAATTGTTAATAGAACCTCAAAATGAGTCATTGAAAACTCACAGAAACCAAATTATCATACTCATTCAATTTGCATATATTTTAGTGTGTTTTAAAAAATTCAGTGAATATGAATGCTTTTTCTGGTTGAACTTCATGAATCAAAATGCACTTTACCATCAGAGAGTGAAGAGAAAGGGGATGCAACATGTATTCCAATCTCTTTCTTGCAAGGATACTGTTTTGGCTGACATACACCATTTGCCCTTGGCAACCTAGACTCTCAGGTCTGTGAACAAGCCCTAATTAAGTTGAGTGGTGCCTGTTGCGAAGACATCTGCTACCAAAAGTTTCAAATGTCCACAACAAACCACAATATTTCAGCTTCTAGAAACATCATGATTAATATGGAAATATCTTCCTCAGGAAGCGTCAAGTTACACATTGAGATGTCCCCTCCAATATCTTGGAATTGCAAAAGCTCCACTCTCATCCACTTGTTCTTTCCTTTTTTGATTCAGATATTTAGACACTGTCACTCTACTGCTTGATAGATTTCATAATTGTAACAACTTCTAGTTGACCAGCAAAGAACAATTACGCAAAAGAAGCTGGATGGAAATCGAAGATTTTTTTCTCTTCAATGAGGAAATGGTTTGGTATAACTTCCGCCTAACCTCTATTAATTTATGATTTCCCTATATGGCCTAGGGAAATGGGCAGTTTTTCAGCTGATCTGTTTGGTGGAGACAACCCGTTGGGGTGCTGCAGACCAGGAAGTCTATGAATGAAAACGTGGGGTCCAGGATGAGAAGAGCTGGACTGGAGCCTTTTGCCATCACTGAATAAGTAACCCACCCTCCTTAATGCGTGTTTGAAAGACTGTCATAAGATACTGCTCTGCTCTTGGCACAGCTTGTGCTGTAACAAAATGCTTCTAAACATGTTTCCATATGAATAAACTGATATAAAAACAGACACATACATGATGATTATTATTACATCATTTTATAGAGCTTGATGCATTAGCAAATAATTTGCTTGATGAGTTGCACCAGGATGTTAATATAAGCATTTTTATATTTATGGACACTAAAAGAAATTTGCTTGATTTATTGTATTTTTATTTGTGGTGCTGAGAAAAAATATAAATTATTATTCAGCCTAAATCTATGAAATAAACTATATGGATAAAAATTTCCATATCCTCTAATGACAAAAAAAAAGTCTTAGGGGAAAAATGATTTAAATGCCCATATGGGCAAATTTTGCTTTTTTTTTTTCAAGTTAAATTGTATGCCCACATCCCATATTGAAGTGCTTGATTCCCTGGCTGCTCTGCTCCTAATCCATAGTCCTGCTAATGTACACCCTTTGAGGCAGCAGGGGATGGACCAAGTCCTTTTTCTCTACCACCCATATAGGAGACCTGGAGTGAGTTTCAGACTCTGGGTTTCGGCCTGGCCCAGGTTTGTCTGCTGCAGGCATTTGGAGAGGGAACCAGAGGATGGGCGATCTCTCTCCATTTTTCTCTCTTTCTTTCAAATGAATCAAAATAAATAAATAAACTAATTAATTAAGAAGTTTACATAATAAAGAAAAGACTTTTGGTTTTAAGGTGTCCAGTTCTGCACCATCATCATTTGATCTGCTAGGAAGAAAATGCAGTTGCCTACCCTAAACTCCATAGCATAATCTGAGTTAATGCATTTCATATATGAAATGCTACATTTCAATTCAGCTTACATATATTCAAAACAATTGTTAGGCTACATTTTTGTCATATGGTGCATATGGTGCATCACTTGTAAAACCAGAAAAATGTACACCCAGAGAAATAAAAGCAGGAGATACAGATGGTCTCAATGTGATTATATTGGCATCTGATATGATGGTGCTTTGGACCATATTGACATGAGTGAGGATTCTATGTAGCAACTGTTCAATACCATCCTTTGGACTTCTCTGATAGACCACTTAACTATCTCAGCTTTTCCAGTGATCATCTCATTTATCTAGGATTATTGCACTGAATTTACTGTTTGGTTTTCTTCCAGAACTGAAATGTCAAGTCCAGTGTCATGTATGCAGTAGCTTTGTGCTGTGAGAGCTTCACAGATCCCCCAAAAGCTGCTAGCAGTTGATCTTTGGATAGAGCTAGAAATAAATAAATCCTCTTTAGCAGATCAATATTCATCCCATTTAATGCTTGATGTGAAACTTGTGGATTTGTGGTAGTAATGCTGATGTACAGCTAATCGTTGAAAATGGGCATTAGGGCTTTTATAGCATGGCAACATATTGTCAGGCAGGAAGGGGAAGAAGTGGAGAACACAGCCTGGAAAAAATATGGTAACTTTATATAAATTTGCTGCACATTTTGAATCTACTTGGAATATTTTCCTCACAAAGCTAGAAACCCGTAATGTGGACAACAAATGGACCTGCTTTGTAAAAGAAATTCTTGTGCCCTTGCCTTGGATTGCTGCTCTTTGTGGGGCTATGCACAAAAACAAAGTATCTAAGTCATTTGAGGACACTGGGACTAAAGAAGTTGTTATTGAAGTATTTTCCCCTTTGTTGATCATGTGGTTACAAATAATTGCAGCACACACACACAAACACACACACACACACACAGTTTGCCCTGAAAGTGGAGCAGCAATGCAGTTTTCACATGGAAATTCACTCAAAATGAAAAGGCACAAAAAATGGCATGAAAAATCATATCCTGCACAGGAAACTCACAACTAGCAAGAAAGACAGCCTGCTAGTGAGTGAGATTTCAAACATGGTTAGTGCCAATCATAGTTAAGGTATTTTTTTTTTCGAGTCTGTGGTGCCTGTCATGGAACAGACTTTTCTTAGACTGTAAGAGTTAAATTCACCCTTTTTTTAATTGAACAGTTTTCTTTTGTGCTAAAGATATATGATAATTCATACTGTCATGGTGTTGGGAAAACAAGTTGGTGCTGGGCATTCTTTGCATACATTAGCTTTCAGCCCAACCACATAAGCTGTAATACAGACATTTGTGGTAAACAATGGTACACATATTTTCAACCATGTTGCTTGATTATCAATATAATGCAAGCAAAATGTGCACATGATCTCTGTGTGAAAACTTTGACTTCTCAATGTTCTTGCAGACCCATGCTGCTCCTGCTGTAATTGAATGAACATTGAAATGTATTTTTTAAAGGGATTCTTTTGTGGATAAAGCATGAGAAATATATACTTGCTTTAAGTATCGAAACTAGATAACTGATATTGATTTGTTTTTCATGGACAAATGATATTCTTTATTCTTTCTCAAATAGTAGTCTTTCATTTAAGTTTACTGAGAAATGAAACATTATCATCTTTACATGGTGGGAGAGGCCATTAGGTTTTAATACAAGCAGAGTAACATCTGCTGGCTGCAGAGATTCAGTGGATGACTCAGGAGCATCAGCTTCCCTTGTGCAAATCCTAAACTTTACCACTGACAAATGATCCCACCACCATCGGCTAGGGATCTCGCGCAGTCATAGTTCCCTTACTAGGCAAAGGCAGAGAGCATGAGAAGGAAGGTCATGGTCACAAGATAATATTTATCAGGTGAAGAGTAAATCAGTAAACAGGGGAGGAAAGGTATGTTTATGCTTGAGGCCATGAAAGTTGGGAAAGAGAGATGAGCCAGGCGGAAGATGACAACTGGGCAAGTGTGTGGGTGTGTCTGCACAGCATATGCCTTTGAGTTCATGCGCGTACATGTAGAAAAATGTTCAGCTAACCAAAATATGCAAACGGGCATGATAATATATGGATATATAATTATGTACTCTGTTCTACATTATGTTGTGTGTATATGTGTGACTACATATTTACAAATGAGAGTCTCTTCATATTCCAGGGCCTGAAACACAAATGTATTTGAAAAGATCTTTTATAAAATCGATTGGTTGGTATGATTCATGAATAACCAAGTAACAAAAGATTGGTCAAAGCAACAAGGGTGTATTTTCTACCTTTAAATCTTGAGGCTGAGTCAGCAAATCTTCACCTAAGAAAGTTGGTCTGGTTGACTTTCTGTTACAATCCTTACAAGATCTAAAATGAATCCTAGGTCATAGAGTTTGTTTGCATTTATTTCAATCTAGATATAAAATAGCCTCGGGATTCAGGACATTTAACTGCAAAATTTATTATGAAGAAATTCATAATAAATTGGCACATTATTGAAACCCTGGTAAGAAATGGTGTTGTTGTTGTTGTTTCCATTTCTCGTGAAAGCAATCTCTTTCATGGGTTCTAGGGATTACCATCCATGCAGCACCTTAGGAATGAAAAGAAAATACTACCCCAAACACAAGTTAGAACAACTCACTTCATATTTCCCCCAGAGTCTCCATATTGCCCATCAAGAAAGGAAAATATTTAAGAATGAAAGCAAATCAAATTTTATTACATTGACTTTTTTGTGAACATTGATAAACGAGATACAGATAATGTGATTTCTTATTTCACTTGTAATCTTCCTCTTCATTCATTTCTTCAACAAATATTTATTGAGCAATTTTTGTGGGTTAGGCAAGACGCAGCCCTTGATTTCCAGAATGTCACTATTTTTTTGTTTTCCCTTTCTTACTTAGTCTCCGAAACACTGGTATATGTTTATACTCATATGTATTTTGCAGATGTCCGTTGTCAACCATACCAACATATTTGTATGAAGTATAAATAACAAAGATGACTGAATGGACAGATGGACAATTCATATTCTATTACACAGGCATATAGATACATAGGTAGACAGACAGCCAGGGATAGTTTGAAGAGTCCTATGTTGCTATGTCTTGTTTATGCTACAAACTATGTAGCTATGTTATTTCTCCTGTCAGAATTTACCAATTGAGCAACTGATTATGTTCTTCTATTGGAAACAAAGCCACCCAGGCTAAACTGCCCACAGAAAAAAAATCGTACAAAACAGATTCAGCTTCCTAAGAGAAAAATAAGACTTAAATTCCCATCAGAATTAGATTATTTGGGTACCATCTCCAGGTAGCTGGAGCAGAAAATTAAAGGGAAAATTCAGTGATTCAGAAACCCCCTTTAAAGAGGGATCATCTCAGAGAGGAAATTATATATAGGCTGAAACTCTTTCATTCAAAATATCTGCTGCCTACAGAAGTAAACATCAGGTTATGGAAAGTGGCAAGGTCTTCGATCATGTCTCTGGAATAACAAGCTTCCAAGGGAACATACAAGTATTGCCCTGTATCAAATGATGTGATGTCTTCCAAGGGATTCAGAATCCTAAAATGGCAGAGTCACATAATCCTTGAATAATTTTTGGTTCAACTTGCTAAAAATTCTAATCTTGCCAGTAGTGAAATCATGGTGCTCTAAGGGAAAATTAGAAATGTTATGGGAGACCAGGAAAAAGCACCTGGCACCTGCCTCCTGCCATCGGATGAGCGCGGTGCGCCGGCCACAGCGTGCCGACCGCAGCAGCCATTGGAGGGTGAACCAACGGCAAAGGAAGACCTTTCTCTCTGTCTCTCTCTCTCACTGTCCACTCTGCCTGTCAAAAAAAAAAAAATGTTAACAGATCAAATGAATGCATTGCACAGAAGTATGTTTTTGTTATATTTTGAAATGCCTTCCATAGACCAATGTTCACAAGGGAAACCTGAAGTTGTGAGCCCCTGACAAATAGATGCTCTATCAGTTCATTCTATCTGTGCAAATATAGTCTGTAATATTTTAACTAAAAATTTCAAGGAAAAAAACTACTTAAATTTGGTGTTTTATCACGTTAGCTCACTTCCACTAATCCTTGTTGAAATATTATAAATAGCACAGAGCTTAGAGTTGTAAAACAGAAACCTAACAGGACTTAGACAAAGATATTTCGTAAAAGATTCAGGTAGAACCTTACAATAGATAACAAAACTCACCCACTCTGATTCATATGAATTATCTATTCTCATTATTTCTGTTGTCTTTAAAAAATTAGAAACATGAAAAAACATATGTTAAGGTCATTTCATTTATTTCCTCAAAAATATCTGTGGAGATTTCAAATATTTCTGTGGGTAATTCTCCTTCCAAGGAGAAAGATTTGATTTGCTCTAGTTCTAAAATCTGTATTGAGTGCCTTCTCATTGCTGGAATATGCATGGGTTATTTGACAAGACCTGTGCCCTCCTTTTGTGAAGGCTCTGTATGAATAGGATTTCACACACAGACAGTGATAGAGAAGCAAGGAGACACTTTGAAGTTCAAGTCATTTGACGATAAGTTTTGGCATTCTTAAAAAATAATGAAAAGAATCTTTGCCGAATTTTCATTTTGTTTTTGTTCTGCCTTCAGTTCACATAGGCGGGTCCAGGCAGGAAATACAGCCTGAACGAGTCAGCCAGATCTGGAGGGATTAGTTACAGCAAGAAGGCTGTTGTGTGAATCTGAGTCATTTTTTTTTTTGATGGTAGAAATTCTAAAGAAAAAATTCACACACACATAAGCATGCCAAATCCTACCTTTATAATGAGTATATCTGAACAAAATGTTTAATATAAAATTATCTAAACTTTATTTGCAACTAATTGCAACTATCTTTTTATGAAACTGTTGTGTTGGATTCTAAATAAAGTCCTATGGCTTTCACATTCTGAATAAAAATGTGATTTTAGGCATAAAATTAAATATTTAGTTTGGTGTGGGTTTTGTGCTTTCTCATTGTGGCTTCAATTGTCTTTAGAAATAAGCAATTGGTGAGGACAGGATATAAGAAATTAATTATAGGATTACATATCAATTTCAAAACACTAAGATGATGTTAAAGGTGAGCTAGATATCTAAATTTTCCACAATGTTTTGTAACTGTACGTGTATGGAATAAGAAAGATTAATATTCAAAAATATGAGTTCCTAGTTAGAATTATTCCCATTGGAAGAGTAAAATACAGTCTTTGAAATATATAGAAGGAAAAATCTATTCTAAAATATCAGCATTTGTTTTTTGCTATGCATCAAATTTCCTTGAAATTTATCATTTTATCTTCTGCAATTCCACCATACTCAAAATCCTAGAATAAACCTATTACAAGTGGACCAATTTGTTTAAAAGTCAACTTCTCAGATTTTAGAATCTATTTCTGCTCATACTATGTTTTCATTGTGTGTGCATGGAAATATTCTCTGACTATGGGGTAATAAATTACATGATAATAAAGGTGAA